>OU824210.1:13920969-14038469 GCA_917499995.1 Ichneumon xanthorius
TCGAGAAAGAGAACCGGACGGGAAAAGGAGAGAATAGACTTTCGATCCTATGGAAGACTAACCTAAGGTAAAGAGGAGGCAGGACTCGTTAAAAGTTTGAGGTCGCGCGTAAAGTCGAGGCAACTGGTTTTCACCGGCGAGCGCTCGAGCCGAGGAAGAGAATTCGTGGCGAGGTCCTGCCTATTCCTGATACCGGGTCGGGATGACGTAGACTATCCGAGAGATGCAGGACATCGGCGTATAGGTCACAGTTCACCAGCGCGTTCGATGAGATTTTCTCTGATCGGCCACAAAAAAATGTTGGAATTCACACTACACATCGGGTCGTCGTCGAAGCACCCTCTGCGGCAACATTCCTGAAATGCCTCGATGACCATCGCGGTGAGGGTCAATTAACATTAGTGAGATACCAACTCGCTCGATCTCCACGCACACGGAGTAGTGACGGGAGAAAAAAATATGCATGCAGAAAAAAATTTACTATAATCAAAGAACATTTATTAAGGACGAAGAAAAATGTTTATTTGCTTCGTAACCTAATAGAGCGTGCATTGATTTCTAATATATTTAACAGCCACCGTTTATTTGGTTTAAAATATTTCTTTGATTTAAATAAATATCCCCCATGGAAATGAAGTATATGTCAGATATATAGAAAGATATATAATTTATATACGTCATATATAACGGCAAAAAGTTCTATATCCCGTATATATCTTTTATATATCCGCCAGATATATAACGGGATATATTACAATTTTACATTTTTAATATGTTAAATATCTTAACTAATATATGTTCAGATATATATATTATATACGTCATATATATTCATGTATATAAATATTTTACATATTCCTATATATTAATTATATATAAGTCGATGTATTTTTTATATATATCTTTGATTTGACAGAACAGCGTATCATCTATGACCGTACATAGCCTAAACTCAAACTGCTCCGAGAAATATGTAAATAGATATAGGCGATTGCATCTAGAGACTTAGATATCGCGCTACTCCGCAACCAATAATTTTTAAAGCATCTGATAGTACCTATGTTTATGGTTAATATTATAGAAGTGAATTTTGAAAAGTTGTGAACATTTTTCTAAATTATTTAAATTTGCCATTCAAAATCATTTTATGCGTAAAAAACTATCACATACAGACGCATAGGCGATCCGTTATTCGGAAGCTTAAACATAAGTATGGTTATTTTTGTTCTTTTTCATTTTGTAATAAGCAAAAGGCTCAATAAACCGATTTACTTTCATCATCAGAAAATTGATGATCATCACTTGAAATAAGAAAACTTTTGTTACGTTCAAATCTCGCTGGGAATGAGAACAATTAAAATGATAGGTGGCAGCGTAGCGGTAACGTTCCAGGTTAGCGCGCGAAAGGTCCCGGGTTCGAGCCCAACTTCAGGTCGTTAGGTTTATTTCTTTATCCAAATATAGTATTGTATTCTAAATTGATATAATTCATGATGACAAACCAATCAATTTTTTAAATATTCCCAAACCATTTTTCGGTACGAACTAACCGCCGTAAAAAGAAATTTGAATGAATATATGTCATGTATATATCTTTCATATATCTTCGTTATACTTTTCAGATATATAATGTGGCAAAAAGTTCTATATCTCAGATATATATTGGATATATATTATATATCCAGCATATATCTCATGTATATATAACATATATCCCGAAATATATTTATGCATATACTTTATTTCCATGGGGGATTTCTTCGAATCAAATAAATATTTTACTTAAAGCAAATAAACGATGGGCGTAAAAATTTTGTTTTTCTGGGTGCATAATTGGACCTAATAAACAGGTATTTATGTAAAATAATTTTGTTTATTTATTTCGTGACAGACCTGCTACTTTTGATTGTACGGCAATAATGTGATATATGAATGACGCAGAAACGAATTTTTTGTCAAACAAGTAAACAAAGTTTCATAAAAACAAACCGATGAGTTCAACCCTTCAATGGATTGCATCTCCATTATAATTTGGCGGTTCCCCTTAAGGAACAAATATAGTCTTGTACTATCAGTGAGAGATGTTTTCAGACAACTGACACGATGACGATTCTGTAATGCGCACTACCGAGCAATAGCCGCGTTTGTCTTAACGTTAAATATATGATTTCTTTGGCGTGAATAAACATTTATTTTAAAGTACAAATCTTTGAATAAATTGTTTTACTTACACTAAAGAATAGCCGTTATTTGAATCTAATAAGGATTTTAATTATTTCAGGATTTAATTAATAAACGTCATTTGAAGATCGAAATTTTTTTGATTTTAGTAAATCTTTTTTCTGTGTATAATGCGAAAATAATATAAACTAGCATTTTTCGATGATAACTTTTTACGATTATTTTTATTGCTACAACATCCATCAGGGAGATTGGACATGTTTTACGTGTTTCACAATTTGCTTTTGGTTGAGAATTTTTTCTTGTGCGCTCTCTTTGTCTTTATTCATCCGTCGGCTCTTCACTGGTTTTCATTTTCTTTTTGTCCCGTCCAAGTGGTCTCCTTTCGTCCGTCTCCGTTTCATCCCCGCGGCCGCAATCCGATTCCGTTGCTCATCGCAGGAGGATTATCGCAGCTGCGACATTCTCAGGTTCTTTCATCGTTGAATTTCTATCTTGCTCTCTCTCTCTCTCTTGTTCATACTGAATCGCCACCAAGAGCTCTCTTCTTCATGAGAAACTAGAAAGATAACCACGGAAGGATCTTATCCTCAACTGCTTATTGTTTCACTCGTGTTACGAAAATGAATTTCTGTACTTCCGTCTTTTGAAAATATTGAACGAGAACCAAGTCGGACACGAATTTAACATTGAGCTCTGCCATCATGAGCACAGCAACCAAGACTATCGTCGTCAAGCTGCGAATAGTCTTTTACTGTAGCAATAGAGCGATTCTAAGAAAAGTTGTCTTCTATGGTGTTTTCGCCGCATTGACGATTCAGCAGACCGGCTCGAAATTGTATTATGTGTAACACTTTCACGATCCCACCGCTCTTCCTTCTTTATGGCACAGGGCGCGTGTTATTCAACGCTTCATTAGCAGATGGACGATCCTGACTCGTTTTCAGACGGATTCGTCCATGAATTTGAATAATGAGAGTTTTAATAGAAAACAAAGAGGGCACTATCGTTTCGGTTACATTCGAGCCTATTCAATCCCATGTTCACGATAAGTCAAACAAGACAGACGGAGAAAAAATATTAATTGGTTACACAAAATGTGCGCTTACGGCAGGCAAAACAAATGTTTGGTTGATCGAAAGTAATACCTAAGTTGATCAAACTAACAGACCGTCGAATCGAATGTTATTTTTTTTACTTACAACGACGACTGTTTCATTCGATGAACGAAAAATTTGTTTCGCCGACCGTAAGCGCTCATTTGATTGAATCAATCGATTTTTTTGTCAGTGAATCAAATGATTGACATTAGAATGATATGAACGCAATAATAAAATTCAGATTAATTGGATACTCACACCGATACTCACTGATACTCACTGATACTCACTGATACTCACTGATACTCACTGATACTCACTGATACTCACTGATACTCACTGATACTCACTGATACTCACTGATACTCACTGATACTCACTGATTCTCACTGATTCTCACTGATTCTCACTGATTAATTGTGTGATCAGCTATCGAGAAATAAAGGCTTTTTTACGAAACCACTTCATACGCGTAATGAACGGAATCAGTAATTGAACCAACGATAATAACGATGCTTAAAAACGCGTTAGCAAAATAACAAACGCAGTGTACAGTCAAAGTTAGGTGTGCCATCTAAGCATTTGACCCTCAACTATGGATAACATGGAAGCAAACACAGTACACAGAGATTTTTGTTGAAAATTGAAAATGAATCGTAGTAGTGTATATAAGAGAGAGATGGAGAGATAGAGAGACATATAGAACGATATCATACATAGAGAGAGAGATAGAGAGAGATAGAGAGAGATAGAGAGAGATAGAGAGAGAGATAGAGAGAGAGATAGAGAGAGATAGAGAGAGAGAGATAGAGAGAGAGATAGAGAGAGAGATAGAGAGAGAGATAGAGAGAGAGATAGAGAGAGAGATAGAGAGAGATAGAGAGAGAGGGAGAGGGAGAGGGAGAGGGAGAGGGAGAGGGAGAGGGAGAGGGAGAGGGAGAGGGAGAGGGAGAGGGAGAGGGAGAGGGAGAGGGAGAGGGAGAGGGAGAGGGAGAGGGAGAGGGAGAGGGAGAGGGAGAGGGAGAGGGAGAGGGAGAGGGAGAGGGAGAGGGAGAGGGAGAGGGAGAGGGAGAGGGAGAGGGAGAGAGAGAGGGAGAGGGAGAGGGAGAGGGAGAGGGAGAGGGAGAGGGAGAGGGAGAGGGAGAGGGAGAGGGAGAGGGAGAGGGAGAGGGAGAGGGAGAGAATTGGAGAGAGAGAGAGAGAATTGGAGAGAATTGGAGAGAGATGGAAGAGAGATAGAGAGGGACAGAGTCTCCGGCAAATAAACGGGAAGTCCACGAAACGACACGAGATGCGATGCCGTCACTAAATTCTTAATTACCACGCAAATGAGTTTTGCATTCTTCATGAGGCTTAGAATTTCGAATGAATGCGAAGTTTATCCTGTATGCTCGCTGTATATATACTTCACCAGTGACATAACGTATATGCATGTGTAGTAAATCCACGTACGTGTAGAGTTTCCAGTGGAGACGCAACATTCACTATGTTGGTAGAGTCGCGTTTTGCTGGACCGGCGTATTCTTCTCTGCAAACGGAAGTGAGAAAAACTTATTTCGTTCGAATCGCAGATGAGCAAACCATGCATAGCCGGTAATGGCAATACGTTTACTTTCTTTCAATCGCTCTGTCGTTCCTTTATTACATTTATTTGATTTAAATAAATATTTATTTATATTAAGTAAATAGTTACTTAAATGAAATAAATATTTATTTAAATCAAATAAATATTTCTCTTAAACCAAATAAACGGTGGCCGTCAAATAATGTTTTTTTTCTGGGTGGACGCGCGCTTGAATGTGCTCAATTAAATAGTCAACTGTGCTAACACGTTATTGCAGCTCTTGTTCTATCGCTGCATTTATTATAAGGCAATCACATAACTAGCATTACATGATGTTATATTGCATTATATTGTACCAACAGGATGCGCGCACTTAGTTACGCTTCTTCACATATAAAAAAGGCATGTTGGACGCCTCAGAAATTCAGATTAGCTTGCGTTGCAGAGATTCATTTAAAGACACTACATTGGTTAGGTTTTGGGCGATTGTTCGTAGTTTGTCGGACTGGACCAGCGCACGTGGTCGAATCCCACTGTGGGTTTAAAGCGCAGATCCTACAGAGACTTTTAAGTTTCACAATAAATTTGTCGTAAAAATAGTGCTGTACTCGAATAACAGCGTCCTAGAACAAATACGGAAGAACGAGTATTAAACTGACATCACAGAGTCCTTCCGCTGTGAAACCTTCGGTGATGCAGGGGATGCGCCCGCGCGGTCCTCACCCTCAGAACCCCCAGCTGTATTCCCCAGGCACTTGGAGAAAGAGAGACGGAGAGATACGGTGATTACACACAGCCAGAAATTATCGCCGTGGATTCGGCCATTATGCGCGCGTCGGATGCTGTAGAGTTGGATACAGGAGATCCGCTTTAATCCGGCCTAGTAAACGATTGCCCAGGCGAGCAGAGATACCCATACTTCCTCCACTCGGTGGATCCCATAGGTTACCCCAGCCCGCGGGCACCGGATCCTACCACCCCGTGGCAGAGCCCGCGTACGATCGCCCTCCCTTTTATTTTCCTCGATTTTTGCGATTCACCCTCTCGCTCTCTCGACGCAGTTCTCCTTCTCTTTTTAGCTTGTCCCCTGGCAATGTTTTTCGTTTTTTTTTATTAATTTCCGGACCGGTTTGCGCCGAACCATCGGCAAACCATGACCGGTTCGTGGCGAACGTATATACACTAGGGGATTCATTTGATTGATCGTTACTCCCAAACAGAGACTCACGGTGGTAGAATGAGAGGAAGGACGGACAATTTCTGCGCTTCTTTATATCTATATTTTATTCTATTCACGCTCTCTTCATCGTAGATACTACTGTTAATTGTTACTGCTGACAGTTCCACGGGCAAAATACGGAAGTTGTGCATTTCCCTACGATAACGCAACTTGGGATGTTTCAGAAAGCGGCAGTGTTCGTCGAAACGGTTCGATGTTATTTTACAAAATTTGGTACATTGATTCTACGCACAAGAACCCAGGTTTGTGGTAATTAATTTGTAAGCTTCGAATGGGCGCAAATAATTAAGGATGCTAGGAGGGAGTTCTGCATTGAAAACAACGTGCTCGTATGAGGTCCGGTAGTCAAAACAAGCTAACCAAGTTGTGGTTGCGGTCCGACCTTACCGGCAATACTAGAATATCACGCTAACGAGAACACCGCCGATGTCATTGATCTATTGGCGACCATTGGCAGCTATTGACAAGCCAATGTGATTGGATGTACATGAACCATATTAAGAACCTCAGGAATAAACTCCTAACATTACTTACCTCTCGAATTTTATTAAATGATTTGTAATCTTTTTCTGTTCTCCATATTCTTTTGTTTTTTTTGTCTGGCACATTCTATAGTATATTATGTATTAGTGCCGATTTTGTGCAATCTATAAGCGACGGATCTCTTGCACATAGCAATTATTTTTTATTTATTTGTTTCTCTTATGTAGTAGTGTGAATTCTGTACAATTCATATTCGGCGGATATTTCTCTCATTGGACGGGTTTCCCATCAAACCTATGATTGGGCCGGGTCCGTTACTAACAAAATAAATAAATAAGTAAAAGAACAGAAACCATGATAATTAAGACATGTTAATTATTTTCCATTTCATTGACCGTTCGTTCTGATATGTGTTTATTGTTTACGTGACTGGTTAAATAATAATATGTGAAATTACGTGTCTGGAACCGCTCAACGTGAAGTCCAAGTTAAAATGACAGAATTTGTTGTTAACTCCCGAATGCCCGCCAGGGCAAAAGACTGAAGTTATGCGTTTCACTGAGGGCTCGCGATTTTGCTGTTTTCGTTGCCTCCAGTGCTGTCTTTAGTTCTGTCGATTATGGAGTATGGTAGCGATAGATTATGAAAATTAAATGTGAAGTGGCAGAGATAAAAAAACGTTGAAAACGCGGGGCAGAAACCTCTTCATATAGATGGAAAGGCGGTCGCCATTATTACTATTACCTGTTCGATGATTTCTCACTTTCGCTCTAAAAATGCTATAGTCCGTGTGTTATATCGCTGAACTCACGTGTAGTATGACCTTAAGGTCATACTACACGTCTACAAGGTCTACAATTCTATAGTTCTATAATTCTAACTTGACAGCACTGTAAAAATAAAATGTAAATTTAATGTAGTGGAACTTGAAATTTGCAAACATTATTTAGATTAATGTACTTTGCTTGTAAAATAAAAATATCAGATATTCAAATTACGAATCTTTAGCTTGACATTTACAGACATTTTCATGAAAAATACTCATTTTCCTGTAAAATTGCAACGCACATGGGTTTGAAATTTCAGAAATAGTTTATGTAAAAAAGCTTCCAGTACTGTTCATTAATTTTCAAACCAAATTTTTTTACACTGCGCTGTAGTGTAATCTCATATTCGCAAAATTATATTTCTCAGCGATATTATTTTCCACTGTTGTTTTCCTCCGATAAGATTTTCTATGCGTCGATTTTCTCCGATACAACTTTCTAAATGTTGCATCTGTTAAATACCAAACAAATAAGACCATGTAGTAAACTTAAAAAAGCATAAGATATGTTTTTTTTAACTTTGACTGTAAAAAGAATTTCATTACATATTTCGCTATAAACAGAATAAAATAATAACCGGTTGTTTATAATTTTTATTTAGAATGTCTCGCGTTGGGCTTCGGACACTGATATCCAAATTTAAGTTTCTTCAGAACTTCAAGTTTTTATGAAAAAAACTCAATTTCATTATTGTAACAAGATAAAAATCATCAGGAGCAAGGTTCAACTTTTGAAGTTTTAGATTTTTTAAGTTCGCATTTGGGTCAACATGCACTGGTCCATCGTATCGTTTCGGTCCATATTCACCACTCCTATCCTGTCCCCTAAATCTTTTTGGATCGTCTCTGTCGACGAGACGTGGTAAATTTCACGTGCCGAATGTGTGACGAGTCTGGAAAAGGTGAAAGCCAAAAAAAAAAAAAAAAAAAAGACGAAAGTGCCTATATAAGGTAGCGAGAGAGTAGTGAGGAAAAGCAGTAGAGCGAAGGAGGTAGGTAGCGCAGTAGAGCAGCCGAGCACTCGAGAAACTCGCGGAATAACGACGTGGGGAGGAATTACCTTTACGATCCACGAGTTCTTGAGCCTTCGAGCAATTTGCCTAGTCGCCCCGGTTCTCTGCGTATGAATCCAATTTAAAGTAAGGACGGCGATAGCGAGACGTGCGAGCCCGATGAGAAGGCTGGAGAATGTGAGGAGGGAGAACCGCGGAGGATGCGAAGGGTGCGATCAGGGTGGTGAATCCTCGTCGTTCTCCTCCTTGTCGTATAGTATATGGCGAACGGGAAATGCTGGCGAAGCGAAAACGACTCTCTCACTTCCGCCAGTCATGGCGCAGCATTCTCTCGGCTTATGCCTTCGCTGCAGTCGCTCCCGCGAAACGTTAAATAATCGTTTTCCATATCTTCCCGGCTCCCTCGCAGAGCGGGGGAGTGCGAAATGTTTTCGAAAGTTAATAAAAATGTTCTTCCCCACTCGGTTTTTGAAGTCCGACGATGCAAACTTTACCGTGTCTACTCTGCCGAGTGTACACTACAGTAAAGAGGGTTGCCATTGCTCCTGGTGGCATAGCTGCGCAAGAACGTCAGGATAATTATCGGAGCACCGACTGAGTGTGCGGGACGGGTGTGTCTTCTGCTTCTTCTGCACTTGCTGCCTGCTCTCTATACTGTGTACACTATACTGCCGCTGCTACTGGTGGTGTCGGGGAACCCGCTGTCGCTGTCTCATTCCCGCTCTGACTACGCTACTACAACTCCAGGCTACTTCACCTGAGAGGGTGCCAGCAGCAGTGGTAGCACAACCCAAGAAAACAAGACATTTCAAGTGCAAGGGAGATACGGAGTCGGTGTTCTGGTAGAGCAGAGGTTTGCTCGAGGGGGTAAACGTGGGCGAACACAGGGCATATGGGATGATCGGGCGCTGGCTCGGATGAGATCCTCCTCTCTGATGCTTCCACGAATACAAATACCAGCGCGAATAGGACCCTGACGAAACGAGGTTCCGCTTGTCTGCCAGGGTAACACAAGTAGGTTTAAGGAAATGAGAAATATTTCGAAGTCTTAAAGAAAGACGGAATAAGAGTGGGAATGGTTCTTCCCCGTGCTCGCTACGATGGCTGTACAAATTCTCGGATCCCCTTTCTCCTTAGGGATCGCCACTTGTCGAGGTTGAACTTGAAGGCTATGAAGATGAGGGTCGTTCTTATTCGCATCGTCCAAATTCTTCCGCGATACTTCGGCAGTGAAAGGTGAAAAAAATTCGAAACCCTTCAACCCTAATTTATTTTCTGAGTAAGGCGAGGCTCCTCATGGACGTCTTAAATTGCAAACAACATTCTCTGTCATGCACGTCATGGCTGGTCTGACATTTTCCCTCTTCGTATCTTGTCTAATTGCGGGCATCTTCTTTTGAATCGTTTGGATCTTTATTTTATTTTATTTCATGTTACTATTGTCGGCATTTTATGTTTATCTTTATTTTTCATTTCTTTGTTATTGCTATCTTTTATTTTATATTCGTCGTTTAGCATGGCCTCTGTCTTCACGGATTTTATGCTTATGTTTATTATGTTGTATGTGTGTGCCTAGAGGATCCCTGGTCCTACCACCGTACAATAAATCACTTCATTCAATCGCGGTGAAGTTTGAAACGTTGCAAAGTTGCAACGGTTCTCCCAGCGCTAGCGCTTGGCTCATGTGTCATATGGCGAATAAAAAAGAGGTTATGGGATCACGGAAAAGTGTCCGGCCTTCTTATGCGTTGAATAGGTCTGTTGCGGTTTCTGAAAAACTATTTTTCGAAGGAAAGAGCATATCATACTGTGAAGAAAAAAAATTAAGACAATCCAAGATTCACGACATGCCCCTTGTACTCGAAAATTGAGTCAGAGCTGCAATTTACTAGACACTGCAATTTTTTCGAACTTCGATGCAACAACCATGATGTCGGATAAAAAAAGGTCGTTTTAATTTTTTTTACACTTGTTAATACATCGAAGAACAATGTCGTCCAGGTCCCAACTTCCGGAACGCACTCGCTAAGGTTGAAATTTAAATCCGCGCCAGTTACTGCATTTTTTTCGAACTTCGATGCAACATCCATGATGTCGGACAAGAAAAGGTCGTTTTAATTTTTTTTATACTTGTTAATACATCGAAGAACAATATCGATCAGGTCCCAACTTCCGGAACGAATTGAGTATATCCGGAACGAATTGGTTGCATCGAAGTTCGAAAAAATGCAGTGACTGGCGCGGATTTAAATTTCAGTCTTAGCAAGTGCGTTCCGGAAGTTGGGATCTGGTCGACATTGTTCTTCGATGTATTAACAAGTGTAAAAAAAATTAAAACGACCTTTTTTTATCCGACATCATGGTTGTTGCATCGAAGTTCGAAAAAATGCAGTGTCTAGTAAATTGCAGCTCTGACTCAATTTTCGAGTACAAGGGGCATGTCGTGAATCTTGGATTGTCTTAATTTTTTTTCTTCACAGTATGATATGCTCTTTCCTTCGAAAAATAGTTTTTTAGAAACTGCAACAGACCTATACAACGCATAAAAAGGCCGGACACTGTTCCGTGGTCCCATAACCTCTTTTTTATTCGCCATATGACCCATGAGCCAAGCGCTAGCGCTGAGAGAACCGTTGCAACTTTGCAACGTTTCAAACTTCACCGCGATTTCATTAATTCATTCATTCACTATCAAGAGACGCGGTAGCGTCTCGACGCCAAGTACTGAAAAAAAAATTTAAGCGAGCGAACGACGCTACCAAGTAGTTATACTCCAAAATGCCGGAAGTATTTCTTTGCTCTACGTTAACTCACAAATAAATCATCGGGTCGAAATGATAATAAGATTTTTACTATAGAATGTCTATCCAAGCTTTCCAGTTCGCTTAATTCCGAACATATTCGTTCGGTGGATTCTTGTGTACGATGATCTTGATCAGCAATCGATCAAAAAATTTTCGATTGTGAAAATTATTGCGTGAGTTAACGCGATAATTTTCGGACGGCTCGATCTCGGCAATGAAGCATCGGATCAAATTTTCAAGGACACTTTTATGATATAATTCGGACCCAAGCTTTCCAATGGGTCTAATTACGATCATAATCGTCCAGCGGTTCCCGAGATATGATGAGGTGAACCTGAAATACGGGTGTGAGGTGATACATGCTATACGCAAAAATTCTTCGGATTCTTCGGAAATCTTCACGATGGACCTGGGGAGTATTTTTATATCAAATATAAACTGATTGACACTAAGTTTGGTCAATATTGTTATTGCTTTTTCATACTCTGACGCAGTGAGGCAACCTTATCTCTTCGGGTCAGACTATCCGACGATTAACGAAATCGCTATTGTAAATCGGTTCTTTGCCAATAGCTCTGCGAATCTAACAGGCGGCAGAGTTGATCGCACACAATAAGGCACGAAACTGAGCATTGGGGTTGAGGGGTCGAATGTAGCAATAATTTCGCGACTCAACTGAACAAAGTCCATCGGACTTTCGGGCAGTACGTGTAACTCTATCCGTATTGCAGTTGCCATGAGTCTGACCAAATAGGTACCAGAGTTCGGGGAATGCACGGAGGTTTTGCGCTCCACTGCACACCGTAGCCGCATAGGTATATTGCAGGTCTATGTACAATGCTACAACCCCGACCTCAAAATACATCCACGAAACCGTCCAATAACATCTGCCGAAGATAATGCGACAAACCACCGTGGCAAGTACGATCGCTCTCGATAGAAACAGCTTACGTAAAAGGTCAATGTATGGGTGAGATCAATTCCAGATATTCTGTTACCGCAGTGTGCAAATACCCGCTGATCGTAGCCCTAATCCATATTTGTGCGGGTTCTGGCGTCGGCGCTGGTAGCCATTGACATCGTTATATCGGAGTATTTTTGGATAGAACGTCAGGATATTTCTGGGTGCAGATCCACGCGATCGAGATTATCTACATAAGTGGTTACATATACGTTATCCAAGCGCCCATCCCTTCACACCTCTACTGAAACTTTGGTACAGGGATTAAGGGAAAAGCTCCCGTTTCGCGAAGGTAAAACCGCCACGAGGCGCATATGGAAGATCGATGGATCTTCCCAAAGACTATAACGTTCCATGGTATAGAAGGAAGAAAGAGCGATGGTTAGAACGTCCCTCCCGCGTGAATCGTCCGGATAAGCTTGCGCTCGCAGTTAGGGGTGGCTTCACGTCGATAGTCCCCTTGTCGATCCTTCTTCTCCGTAGCTTCTTACTTCTCTTCAACCCTCTAACCGCCAGCGGAGAACCACCTAACCTGAAACTCGATCCTCCGGCTCTCTTTCGATTAATAATTTATCATCGAACACGCGATCTACCGACGCGAGGCACGCCATTCAAACCCCTAACTGCGCGCCCATCGTTCGTCCATCCCCGTTAAGCCGTTGTCGTTGCGATGATCGTTATGCCGTACTACCAGGGATTTTATAGGGTCGTAGGCGTCCTTGCGACCCCGTATTCTCTACCTCTTGCCCCCTCTTCTTTTCCTTGCCCCTTCGCCCATCTGGTTACCCCGGGTGAATATGCGACGTGGAGGCCTGCAGAACTATGCCTGCACACAAGGATTTGGGCATTTATCCGAAACCGTCCGCCCACACTCGACAATGTGTGGTTAACACCGCGAGGTATGCAGCACGTTGTACCTGTAGATATATGGAATACAATGGTGTCCCTTTCATTGAACTGCACGACAGGCAACCGTCGGGCTGGCGAGCCAGCCCTCATTTTCCACCGCTTTCCGGTTCCTCTCCGGCGGGAATGCAGCACCTATTGGAC
The DNA here is from genome assembly GCA_917499995.1 of Ichneumon xanthorius. NCBI lineage: Eukaryota > Metazoa > Arthropoda > Insecta > Hymenoptera > Ichneumonidae > Ichneumon > Ichneumon xanthorius. The sequence continues at coordinate 13,934,192 of OU824210.1, forward strand.
GATAAAAGACCAGCGGTCCGCCATGTAATATTTTTATCTCGCTCGCTCTCTTCGTTGCAGCGGTTGAACGAAATTGCTGGAGACGTAGAGGCAACCAGACACGACTCTAAAGATAGTTTAGCACAGCATTCTGTTCTCTCGATGAATAGTTACCGGGTTGGCCCAGTTGTATTATCCATGCTTCCTACCGTTCGTACTATTTCAGAACAGTGGCACTTGCATACGCCAATACAGTAGATTCTCTCTATTCCCATCTTCCGGACGGCTTGATTGGCGAGAACAAACTTAGTTGTGGAGCGAATAACGTTCCGCCAGTTACCAACAGAGAAGTTCAACGTATAAGTGGTGTGAATGCAGTCCTACAGAGAAAACGGATTTGCTGGGTTAGCATATCCTACCTTAGATCAGGAAATCGTTTTCGTTGTGCTGATCCTCATTTAATTGATTTCTGCGTGCAATTGCGAAGAACTTTGTACGACTGAAGAGAGAACTCATTCAGGGTCGAACGCGCTTCAATTTAGAATTGTGCATTTTCCGGATAAGGTCTGCGTGCAATTTACACATCTGGTTTTAAAAATTTGCTGCCTATCCAGAACTTTTTGATATAACTATTGGAATTCTCATGATTATGGTTATCAAATACATTTCACATTTCGTTTTCATTGACACTTTTTGACCGTCGTTTTCAAGAGGATAAATGATCGACGTCGCGCAGTTGTAGTAGTTTCTATGAACGTAGGAATCTCCGCCCATGACATTTTATCGTTGGATTCCAGTAGAAATATCGCATCTTTAGACTAAGAGATTTTTAAGGCGCAAGCGATATTTCGGTCAATAACTGAACTGGTAATATTATGCGAAATCTCAAACACGCTATTGGACTTCTGTTTGCGCCAAACGCTCTCGTTTCGCGATGATAATCTTCGCTGTCTTCGAGAACGTGACGGAACTCTCGCTCCTCGTACTAAACGCCCCTCTCTGTCGAAAAGAAGCAGAAACGTTACGATACCCGTAACGCGCGCACGTATCTCTATCGATACCGCTTATTGTACAATAAAACTCTCAAACCGCTTGCTAACGCCAAATTGTATCTAAGCTTTTCTTCCGGCTCTCCGCGAAACCTTTCTCTGCAGCTATCTCACGTAGTTACGGGCGACCACGTAACAACTTGGTTTGTCATAACGGGTCGAGGATTTCTTCTGCAATAAACTTCCTGATGCGCCGGCTTCTCATGACTCTGGCAATCGAAGAAACCGACGTCGATTGCGACATTTTCCGCGAGGTCACTCAACTTCTGCGATATACAGAATCGAGCGAATTTTGTGAGCATTTCACGGGAGCGAAAAGAACTTCAATCGCGACGTATCACGTTAAAGGAGGGATTAATGGCCAAGATTTAGGGGATGATGATGGAGAACTTTGCACAAGCGGCCGTGGAGTGGGATTCTTTTTCTGTCTTATCTTATACGTACTTCTTGCCCAGAGTCAGGTGTAAGCAACTCTTTCAGCAATACGAGCAGTTGCACGGTCCGGTGGAGATCCAACGACAGAAATCCGGAAGAGAATAAATCGAGAAAAGGGACCTTATCTCGGATTACCGCCAACGACGTTACTCCTAGTTATATTCCGTCCATACCGGACTACGTTTTCCAAGCATCCTTCTTCCAAGGTTCTACGAGGTATTACCATTTACAGGGACCTTTCTCGCCCTCTTTGTCCCTCGTCCTTCCACCAGCAGCATCTCTTTCGTTCCTCCATCACCGAACCATGGCGGAGCTGCGACCCTCCGCAAATTATGAAACAGCCGTGAAAAATGCGGTTCTAGTCGAGTGTGGTACAAGTTCCCTGGATGGCTGAGCCATCTAGAGGCTAAAAAAATGTGGTCGTCGAGTTCGTCTGGGGTACCTCTGGGACACGTACCCAGTTGGTGGAACCGACCCCGTGTGTGCGTTAGCTACGCCCGCGCCAACACGCGTCGGAAAACCGGGCGACGTGAAATGTGCGAAGCTGCGGGGCAGATTCTGCTTTCGCTGCGCTAATGGTATAACGCTCCAACGGAATTTATGGATATTTCACGTAACTTTTAACTCATAAAAATTCCAGGCAACAGCGAAAAATCTGCCGTTTTCCGATAGTTGATATAATGTTTTATAGAGAGTATTTTCTAACTATTTTCCCGGCGTGCGTCCCCATAAACTCAACTACACAAAAATGGATAGAAAAAATTGATGAATTGTCGGGGTAAGCTAACATGTAATAGACGATTAGGGTAAAAGTGGTGAATATGGCCCACCGCGATTAACACGTAAATCAATGATATATGGACCGGGCCATATTCCCCACTTTTACTCTACATCCATAATCCTTGCATTATACTTTATTTTACCTGCCACTGTTGCCTCTTGCTTCCTTGTGGAGGAAGCAGTTTGCGTGAAAAAAAATGTTATCGAGATTTTTATGTCAGAATGCTGAAAATTGTCTACAACGTTGAGAGAAGTTGTTTAGACGTACGTATGCGTGATATCGGACTGCAATTTGGAGGGTGAATGGATTAACATGGCACAATGTTTGGTATTAAATTTGGAAAAAATAGATTATTCGTTTAAATTTGATAAAATTATGAAATTTTTCAATTTTTCGAGAGATATGTTTTTTACGTTTCACGGGAATTTCTGAATCATATATCACGCTAAGAGTGAAATGAGTTACAGGTTTGTAATATGCGGTGAAAAATAGATTTAAAAAATAGCCTCTAGACGACGAACTACGCAAATTTCAGTTAGCAATTTGATACTATAAATTTTGCTGTAAATTTTGACCATTCCAAATTGATGAGATGCAGACATTTTTTTATGTTACAAAAAAAGTGCAAAGTAATTTGCACATGGCTTCCTCATTTATCACAATTTTGCGCATAGCTTCCTCTGTGAGCACGCAAAAATCGATCAACGAAGTTTCTCTTGGAGAAAGCTATTCGCAACATTGCTATAAACGAAGAAGCCATATGAAATTGCTTTGCACTTTGTAATTATTCAGTGTAGGGAAGACCGGAGCAAATGGCACAGCGGGACAAAACGGGCAGTGAGGGCAAAACTTAATTTTCCAATAATTTTTGGATGCCCCATTTTGTCCCAACGATACATCCGAATTTTCAAACCCGTTTTGCCCCACACACCACAATCGCCACCATCCAAAAGTTATTGGAAAATTGCGTTTTGTCTCCTTATCCCATTTTGCCCCGTTCTCCCCTAAACGTGGGAAGTACATTGATCTAGCCATGACCTAGCTATTCTCAATAACACTACCTCTCGTTTCTTTGAACTTTAAATTAAGTGTATTTTCACATACATAATTACGTCACGATAGTTTAATATGTTCGAATTATTAAGCCACAGGATACTGGCTGTAAGTGAGACTGAGTCTGCGTCGACAAGGCAAAAATACAAAGCTGCACTGACTAAGTAACGAGAGTGTTATCGTGAGCATTACCGCTCTCATACAAATACAGGTCTCCTTCAACTGAACACCTTCGTTTCGCTATAACGAAACTACCACCACCGGCCTCGATACACGCGACACCGTTATTATAGCAACACGTACACCCCCGGCACATCTCTTGACTCTATAGGTTCGCGTGGACGTCGCAACATCGCCGTGCTCTTATTGTGAAAGAACAATCAACATCGTGGCCTCGTCGCCTGGATTGCCCTATACACCCTTTCGCAACAACTTCCATCGGCGTTGTCCCCAATCGGCGGTACGCACAAGGCACCGGTTAACATTTTTCCACTTTCCTCGCGTTCCTGGCTCCGTTTTATTTTCCTTGCGTTTCCATCTTGATTTTTGTTTGTTTTTTTTTCTTTTTTTTTCTACGATTCTCAAACTATTTGCGCTTTCGCAATTCAGCGACGAGGAACGTTTAAGTACACAGCAGTGCGGTTTAGCAGAATAATAGAACAAACGTTGCAATTTTCTTCTACAAGGATGTGTACGGTATAAATTTAAAACGTATGCAAAGTGGTAAACGTAGTTAAAAACATGGGATAAAAATAGAGGTACGAAAATAGAAGTGACACAAGAAATTCAAATTGAGATAAAAATAGAGCGGACTAAAGATATTCAAAGAGAGTTTCAAAATCGAAGTAAAAATTAAATTAAAAAAGTCAAGCATTTTTGATAAAAATAGGGCATAGCGATGATTGACGCGGGGTTTTTTTAATTGGCAATACTGATCATAGTCCGTAATCGACAAAAACACCGACAAGGTCTGACACTATCTGATTGGATTCCGAGTGTTATGTGTAAGTATTTATTACACAAATCTTGTACCTACTTCCAAAAATGTTGTATATTTTACGGTCAGCTGGAATTGACACCACAGAAAAACGTATACGAAAATTGTTGTACAAATAAATCTTAGTATTTGATCGACGAAATATTACAGAATAAAATATTATTGTCGTCACAAGTCGCGCATAAAAATTGTACCACGGTTAGTGCAATCGCAGTGTATAGATATAGGATAAAGGTGGTGAATGTGGCCAACCCAGGTTAACACATAAATCAATTATATATCGACCAGTCCATATTCACAATTTTTATCCTAAATTGAAATGGCTGCAAGCATCAACGCCATTCGTTATCATTTAAAACCGATATAACTAGTGGCTATAGGTGAGAGCGGGGCAAATTGGGACAGTGGGACAAAACGGGATAATGGGGCAAAATGCAATTTTCCAATAACTCTTGGATGGCGGTGGTGGGGGTCAGGGGGTTCAAAACGGGTTTGAAAAAACCAGGGTTAGACAAATAGTATAGTTTAGACAAAATGGAACATCCAAAAATTATTGGAAAATTGCGTTTTACGCCACTGTCCCGTTTTGCCCCATTGTCCCATTTTGCCCCGCTCTCCCTTATCATCAGGCGGCCATGTCGCCCAAAATTACCCGATTTATAACAGGGAAACCGATCTACACCGAACACCATTGCAGTAGCAAACATGATACGCGACGTTTTTTATTGTGATTTATTAACGATACTTTTTTATTAACGAAACTACCGTGAGCTTTCGATCTCAATAACACAGCCTCGAAATGCGCTCGTCAGCCTCAGACGCGAAGTTGGAAAGATAACTCCGTGGGCGATAGATTAAAGCGTGAGTAATGAATCCGCGAATCGGATAACTGTTGTTACTACAATATACTGTACAGTATATGTACCAGTTATAATGGGAGTATAACAAGAAGGTCTGACTATCGACAATAAATTATACTGGCATGTGCACAGGACGTGTCCGGCGCGACACATCGGTATACCCTGTCGTCGGTCGCGGCGCATTATTTATCGAGTCTCGGACTTATTGACGCAAGCGGTAATTAATCAATCGAGTCTGGGAGAAACATTACTTGTCATCGTAAGTATAAAATAAGCCGCATCCGAATGAGTTAGATGGACAAAACTATTGGGTAAAAACGATACAAAAAGATTGAAATAATTAACGATAAAAAAAAATGGTTCATGAAAAAGTAACTTCAAAAAAGATGCAATAATTCATGTATGTAACAATAATTAATATTGTCATTAAATAAAAATAGATATAATTAATAATAAACCAAAATAATACAAATAATAGCAAAATTAATTAATCGTAATTATATAAATTCGTTCATAACCTTCGCTGCTGTCGGGAGACGTCTGTCCTCACAACAAACTTATATATGATTATATTCTGCTACCAAGGTTATTTATGTGGATATAGAAGAACTGTATTCGGAAACCGTCTCCCGATTGTAGCGAAAATTATGAACGAATTTATATAATTGCGATTCATCAATTTTGTCATTATTCTTTATTATTAATTGTTACTATTGTTATTTGCTGACAATATAAATTGTTGTTACATTTTTTTATCGTTAATTATTTCAATCTGTTTGCACGACTTTTTGCAGTCAGGAGTTATTTTAATTAAACATTTTAGTTTATTTTATGCTTTTGGAATTTGACCGTCTATATAATTATCTGATACCATTTTTTAGGAGCTATGCCTCTCCGATATAATTGTTTTGTGTCATTTCTCTCTGATACAATTTTCTAAATGTTATATCCCTCCGATACAATATTGTGAAAGTGAACGAGAAAGAACGACACGTAGAAAATTGTATTGGAAAAGAACGACATATAAAAAATTATGTCGTAGAGGAACGACACATGGAAAATAGTAAAGGACACATCCAACTTTCAGAAAATTGTATCGGTGAACAACGACAAATAGCAAATTGTTTCGGAAAGCAACGACATATATAAAATCTTATCCGAGAAACACATCATTAGAAAATTGTATCTTAGAAATACAATATTTAGAACATTATATCGCTAACATATATCACCTTGCCAATATAACATTACACTACAGTGATCGAGTTAGAACTATGGAACTGTATCATTCAATTTGTTTATTAAACTCCGTTTGCAGTTGGAATTCTTTAATGTTTGAAGTATATATTTCCATCATTTTTAAAGTATAACAAATAATACAACTGAAACGCGAAAAAGCTAAGATTATAAATAGAAAATAACATAATAATTTTTAAAACACACTTAACATAGAGTTAACAAATGTTATGTATACAAAGAAATTAGCATATACGCAGTGGGACGCGTATTCGAGGTTATACTATACGTTGGGTGAATTCAATGCACTATAGTATAGCACACTCAGGCTGCAGCATTTTTATAACAGACGAAAAATAATCGCAATGCTAAATAATGGCAGCCGCCTTTGGATACATTTGAATAGGCTTTTGGCCCGTTTTTTCGAAGCTAGTTATCTCTGCCACTTTACATTTATTTTCCTAAACCATAATCACGAACACATTCCCACATCCCCAGAACTAATGTGCCAAATTCTGTCAAGAGGCATTGAGCCGTTCCGACAAACACTGGTGACAACGAAAGCAGCAAAATCGGGAGGCCTCAGTGTAACGCATAACTTCCGTCTTTTTGCCCTAGCGGGCACATGGGAGTTAAAAAGTGGGGACTGTGGCCCACTAAAAAGTTTGGGCTATCCTTCTCCTACTCCCAGAGGTAATAAATCCCACTTCGGTGAAAGGCACAGGGACCCGAAAACGTCATTTACAAGGGACTGACAGTGACGTATATTTAAGATTGTTTTACAAAAGTCGCGCAGTACAGTAGTCAGCACCATCTCTACCACTTTTACCCTAAAGAATCTTGTACTCGCCCGGCGCTCAAGCCGGGATCCCCGGCGATAACAAAAAATGTTATCGCCGCGCCTGTACCGGGCACAGTATTGGAGTATTGGTCATCTCTGCAGATTCATGGTCTGCGATTATTATTAGGAAATCATGCATCTGTGTCGGATTCACTCCGGTACCCTTCAGGTCCACTCCAAATATATTTTAGATGTACCACGCACGTTCTTTTACCCACTTTCCTGTGTTCCTTAATCCTCGCGTTTCTGTCACTGGCTGCATTCGAAATACATTCCCGAGAAAAATCACAAATTTGCTTCGTCACGTCACTTCGGTTTGAAAATCTCACTTCCAAGCCGGAAGTGACGTCACGCAAAAAAAATTTGAAGAACTTCGATGTAACGTCACTTTCGGTTTTAAAATCCCAGGGTTCAACCAAAAATGACCTCATATGGGAAAACATCATTTCTGGTTTCAAAATATAATTTTCAAACCAGGCGTGACGTTTTTCCGTGTGACGTCACTTTTTGACAGTTTCACCAAAGTGACACATTTTGTGCGTGACGTCATTTCTGGTTTAAAAGTGGGTTTTCAAACCGGAAGTGATGTCGCAGAGAAGATATTTCAGTTGTACCTGCCAATCAGTGGCGTAGTAGCATTGCCCAAGGCATATCAGTGTTCGGAAGACCATCGGCTTTGCTCTGGCTACTTACACCGGCCGGAGAAGCACTGATATGGCGTTTTGGCGTACGGCAGCCAGTGCGGAGCCAGCGCTGTGTCGTTTTTCCAGAGACGGTAGAATATCACCTGCGTAATGGTAGGAGCAATGACAAATGTAGGGAAAGGAAGTTGAGCCGATTCCGCAAAAAATATATGAACGGATGCCTCTATTACTGCACTGATGATAACTCTCTTCCGTCCGCAACCCAAGTCTCGCAATGCGATGACGCTCAACGTCGACTGTACACGAAAGAGGAACTTATTGCCGACGTTCAAGTCCGGTGAAAACTAAGTGTACAGGACCCGACGAGACTCCCGGGTAAACTGTGCGAGCGAGATAAACCGAGGGGACAGAAAAAGCGAGAGTCGAGCCAGAGATCCGCCAGTGAATAATTAGCGAGACAAACGGACGGAATTACTCAACTGCCAGGAAGGATATAAATCAGACGTTTCACGACTCCAGGCGTGCTGGCGGAAAATGTACACGACCTCCCGTACCGACGATACACCTTTAACCAGATGCTGGTGTGCTACCCCTATATACGCACTTTTATAGTGTTTCCACCCTCGAAGGTAGCGAAAAGAGTGCAGTAGGGAAACTGGCGCGAACGCGGCTTAACAGCTGAACAAAAAAATATACTTTTTTTCGAAAAACGTAAAAGCCGGTACGCCAGGTACATAAAACTTGTTATCTATTCTAAAAAAAAATCGAAAACAAATTAAATCATACGAGCCAAGCTCATATGATTTATTGTATGGTAAACATATGGTAAATCGTATGGTAAACAGCTTTATACTGTGACGTGGTACGTCACAAGCCTTTCCCCAAATCGGCTCGAGTCCGCCGCTCACCCAACGTTAGACCCGGATAATTTTACGTATTTTTTCTAGTATATATTTTGTGTAAGATAGCGTTTAAATTCCCGTTTTTTCCCTCCCGTTACCCCCTGTGTGAATGTGCGCGACTCGAGGACAATATCGATAGCCCCCCCCCCCCCTTCGACGGCCCACGATCAGCAAGGAACAGCAAAGGAACGAGAGCCGACGTGCTGACGCCGAGGAAGGTAGGAGGATCGTGGACGAGGGGAAAAAGCCGCCAACAAGACCGTCCGAAAAAGCCTTGAAAAGCCCGTCGAAAAGTCCGCCCGAAAAAGCATCGAAAAGCCCGCCGAAAAGCCGCCGCTGCCCGCCCGCCTGCCGCCCGCTGGGATCGCCGACGCACGGCATCGATCGACGATCCAGCGGGGCCTCTGTCGCCATCTCCCGTAGACCGGAAGAAAAACGCCCGTCCATGACTCCGATTACCGACCGACGCTGACGCACAGGTGCTCTCGTCCCCCACCACCATCAGCGCCAACGCCGACGAAGAAGAAGACCCCGCCATGTCCCTCACTCTCCGAGTCGAGCCGCGTGGCGAGCGAACGTGTGTGTGAGACCGGGAGTCATTAATTTTAAGTTGAAAGAAATATTGTATAGCGAGTGTGAGGATTAGGAAATTATATTACGACGAATCAGCGATAGCCCAGGGACACGATTTGGAACCGATACACGGATTATAAACAGACTGAGGCTGCCCGCTGATTCGAGGAGAAATTGAGACCGGAAATCGGAGAAATTTTGTAACCGAGATCCACGTGTGTGGAATTTAAGTGAGTGAGCCCCGATTTTCTCGTAAGTTTTTGCCCACATTTTTCCTAACCCGTTCGACCCGTTTTCCTTCCCCGAGTCGTAATAGACTTTGCCTCGTGGTCGACACGTGCTCGACATTTTTGCACACGAGCAAAGAGGAATCGCGCACGTGGTGAGCGGCGTAAAATTCGTTAAATTAGCTATTAGTGAAACCGTCTTTCCCCATCGATCCCATTAAGACTTTGGGACATTTTCCGTGTAAATTATTAAGACCGAGGTAATTTGTTAAGAAGCCCTGGACAGTGCCCTCGGCCTGAGAAGTCTCATCCCCCTTCTCCCCCCCCCCTTTTCCCCCGCTAGCCGTGTGCCGTGCAAATTCATAGATTTTTCTGATTTTTCTTTTATTGTCGAGTTACGGTCCTACACCGTGAAAGTAGCTGGCGCCCAAGGAGATATTGACATTTTTATTCATTTTCGTTCGTTTTTCCAATTTTTGGTATTTTTCTGGTTTTGACCGATTTCGACCAGTTTTGTGTAGAACTTTCACCGGCCAGCCCCCCCCCCCCCCCCTGCGATTGACCCTTGCGAATTTCCGTCCCGGCGATTATTAAAGAATTCATTATTTCCGTAAGTTTTGGTTATTTTTCTATTCTCTAAATTTTTTGAGTAGTGATTATTTTTCTACTTTATGATTTTTTTTGCCTTTTCTTTTATTTTCTATTGTTTATTTCTCGAGCCCATTATTATTCTTGTTACCGCGAACTCTTTTTTTTCTGGTTATTATTGAGATTGTCTTCTTTTTGTTATCCCTTCAACGCACCAGTAACGGCGTTGAAGTGGCAGTATTTTCGCATCGTTTTATTGTTTACTATACACCGAACAATTTATTATTAAAAGTTATTTTACCACTTTTTCTACACAAAACTTTGGTACCTTATTTTCCCCTTTTCCCTCGCCCTATATTTCCCGGATTGTCCCGATTTTCAGATTGAAGAGAATAAAGTATCATCACAATACATATATTTATGTAATTAGTATAATAATTATGTAGTCGACAAATTGAAAAAGGAACCATTGAAAAAAAACTTGAAGAATGTGTTTCTTTGTATATATATTACAGAATTTGTGAATTCACAACATTTTCATATTATCTTAATCCGAAGATTTGTACGTTCGTTAATCTCAACCGGAATCACAATCACAAGTTCGTTTACGTTATAAAAAAAATAATACGTCAATAAAAAAATTGCGATTACATACACGCCGACTAACCGTGTTGTGGTCGACAGACGAACCAGTTAGTACGCCGAACGCATGCGCATGGAGAAAAATGATTTAGTTGCTCTAACAAAATGAGTTTTGTTGACAGTAACCTTGTTCTCACAACGAGACGATTAGTATAATCAACAAAAGAATTACTACGTAGAAGCAATTGGTTCTGCTATCACGACAAAACTTTCTTGTTACTGCGGCGATTTAGTTTGCTATGAGAACAAACAACGCCTGCTGTAATTTGACTATTGAGTAGTGGGTGGTAATAGCAGAGTTATAGATACGTATGAACATTTATTTGAAGATTAACTCACTGCATTTGTATTTTATGACTAATTTTATTATATTAAAAATAATGTCTGTATTTGCAATTGCAAATTCTTGAAATTTGCTGCATATGGATGTATTAAACTGCGAAACGTAATACCACACTATTTTTATTTAGTCGAATACAAATTAATTGTTTCCTCGCATCTATTTCTTTTCGTCTGGCGTCTCGAGCTTGTCGTAATTTGTTGGCACATATACGAGCCCCACTCAGTCATACAACATTTTTTTACGTTACAGTAACAAAGGCTGTTTTGTTGCGGTAGCAAATCGCTCCAAGCGAAAAATTTTGCTATGGTTACAAGCTAGTTTTGTTATCCCGATATTAACAAACTAAATTTGTTATGGTAACAAAAATCTTGTTGTACCAACAAATTCGTTTTCTCCGTGCGTAGTAGACGCGAGGAGAACTTACATTACATTAGGAGAGAGCGGGTCAAAATGGCACAGCGGGGCAAAACGGGGTTACGAGACAAAAGGCAATTTTCCAATAACTTTTGGATGGTGGCGATGGTGGTAGATGGGGCAAAACGGGTTTGAAAATCCGGATGTATTGTTGGGACAAAATGAGGCATCCAAAAATTATTGGAAAATTGAGTTTTGCCCTCACTGTCCCGTTTTACCCCGCTGTGCAATTTTGCCCCGGCTTCCCCTACATTACACCACAGTATAATGTGCCGAACGGTCTTAACCGCAACTGAACGTGTTGGAAAACTTGTGTCCGAATTCTATCATAGAAATGTCGTCAATATTCCCATCCGACGCTTCGTTCCCAAGATAATTGAAAACAAAGGGTTCCACTTCCGGCATATTGGAATATATCAACACTTCAACACTTAACAAATCTTCTTTTTAAGTACTTGGCGTCGAGACGCTGCCTCGTCTCATGATATGCTGACTGCTCGGAACAAGCCCGGAAGATCGAGCACGGAAAACGGCTCTGCCGAGTGAAAAAGAGGGAAAAGGGCTCTCCCTTTTCCCTCTTAATGAAATAAGGGTTGTTAATGAGTGGCCTGGGCAAAGAAGTTCTCCAGAACGTAGCACAACCAACCCCTTGAGACGACGTCGATACATCTCGTCTTACGCTTCCCTTCTGCGGCACCTTCAACCCCTTCGCATCTACTCGACTCCTGTCGTTCTCCCTCCCCATTTACACCTTCCCTAGCAGGGGTCTCGTGTCATCTCGTATCCCAGTTTCTGGCTTGCAACGGTCTCTGGTAAAAAATTTCGGCCACTACATAGGACGCGATAAGGCCCTGATAAGGCCTTATCGCGGGCCATAGCGGGCCCTTTAAAATGCTCGGTGCAGCTCTTCAGAATTTCTATTAGGGCCTTCTGCAGGAATGCTCGAGAGAAGAAAGGAGAAGCAAAGGAGAGAGAATAATGAACGTTGGAACTTTCACAAACAGTAACAACAGCAGAAGGAGCCGTTCAACTTGCCCAATGCCTTACGAACCGTGTATCGATAGTCGAGGTACCGCTTTATCGTCTTTAATGAGAGCTGAGAATTTCAGACAGGAATATCAAGATACGTCACAAAACCTTTTGAGCACCGTAGAAAAAGTGCGAACACTGCGCTCTTCATGTCCCGCAGTGGCAACAACCGGGCTTTGTCCGTGACAAAGTCCGACTTTACCCGATTTCAAACAAATATTGGCACCCAAGACTACTGCAATACTATCATTATTGAGTACACATCCCGAGAATACCGCCTGAGCTACCCAAAACTTGAAACGATCTTTAAGGTAGTCCTCTCGCTATGTCTGACGCCACCTAAGTTCGAGAGAGGAATGAGAGAGATTACAAACACTTCTCGATGGACGAAGAGTCTGAAAAAATCGAGTATTTGGAAAGTGCTGAAAATATTGTTCTTGCATAATAATAATTCCAAAATTTTATTAACAAATTACTGAAAGTTAAAAATTGTGCAACAGATTAGCCGACAACCTACATTTTTTATCCGGAAATGATTTGTCAATTTTCCTGAATACGTATGCATTTTTTTAAGAATTGTATGTAATGTTCGAAAATTGCGATTTTAAATACATTTTAACATAAAGAAAACGTAATTTTCAAACATTATATAAAATTCTGAAAAAAATCATACGCATTCAAAAAAAGTAACAAATTATTTACGTGAGAAAATAAAATTAGGATGCCGGGTAATTTGTGGCATAATTTTTTACTTCAGTAATTTGTTAATAACATTTTGGAATTATTAGAATGCGCAAACGATCTTTTCAGCGCCTTCCATGTGCTTGATTTTTTCACTTGAAATGTTTGTAATTCTCTCTTATTCCTCTCTCAAACTTAGGCGGCGCCAGACATAACGAAAGGATTACCTTAACTGGTCTTACGTAAACTGTATTTCGTGATGCTGTAACAATGGCTGTCAAAGACCTCGGAAGTTTTCATTGGAACAAAATTGGTAACAGCATATATTCAGCGCACCAATGACGTTCGTGCGCTCGCTTTTCATTTAAACTCTCATTAGCCCGGTATTCTGGACGACAAAACTTTTTCCACGATAAACTTTCCAGCTCGCAATAAAACGGAAACTCCCTGAAACTTTGGGCATACTTAATCGCATATTAGGGATCGAGATATGGTTAATGCCATAAGGAGAAAAAGCTCAATGTATTGGTCGCAGTTGTCATTACAGCTATAAGTATTGGCAAGCGTTTTCCTCAACTCCGGTTTGAAGCACTAGACGATGCGAGCTGTGGTTGCCTTTGCCGACCTAGAGCATTATCAGACCGCCCCCGGGTAGCAAAGTCATTGAGAACACCTGCAGCATAGACTTTTCTATAGTCTAACAGAGGGAAAAAAGCGTTGAGAACTTCACGCGCCTAAGCACCTGGGAGCTCTTCAATACGCTTGCGCGTAATACGAGTGGGTACGAAAGTTCGAGGTACGTACCTCTGCATCCTTTTACCTGTGTGCCTGCAAAACCACCCGGCCTCGCCAAGCCGATCCTAAAGAAAATAAGTGCTACAAGAGTTTTCCATTATCTGGGACGACACATAAAACCTTCCATGGAAAAAGGTCGAATACAGCACTTGCCTACTCCCTATTTACTCTTCTTTACTATTCCACTATTATTCACTCTCATTTGCGCTGTCGCTCGCCACGTCTCCTCGTTCATCCCATCGTACACTGTCGTGTGGTGTATCCGAGCACCACGTTACAAATGGCGTATCATATCGACCTTATCAGTCGTCACCCATTGTTCAAATGAATTAAATAGCGTTAATCAATAGTGGTTCTGTACATTATATTCTCGAATGTTACCAGCGACTTTCTTGACTACCTGTGCTGTTTGGTCATTGGCTCAGGTCATTGTCTTGTAATTGGGTGTATACCCGTAATAAATAAATAAATAAATAAATACATTTTGGCATTTTTGGGTGCAGGTGTTTCTAGGTCCGAAAACCTCGTTGTCGTTTTAAGATTTGAATGCTTTGATGCGATCAATGCCTGCTGTGTCACGAAGTAGCAAAGTGTAGCTATGTACATATAAGTTTTCGATAGAATTGTCATTGCGTTATTTGGCGAACGATCCAACTATATATATATATATATTTCACGAATATCTGAATGCATCTACATTGAGACCATAGATTATTTTTTCACGGTTATCGGCTTCACCCGTTCTAGATAGCTCTGACGCATTCCGATACCGCAACTCTTGTCGCAATACAATGCTGCGGTCCCCAAGACGGAAAAGAAGAAAAACAAATCAGTGCGGAGGTCACGGAGAATAACAACGAGAATTGAAACGAAAAGATGAAGAAGAAAAAAAAACGAACAAAAAGAACGGACGAAAAGTAATATGGAAAAATTGGCGTTGGAGGGCAAAGTTACCGGTTCGGACCGGTGAAAAGAAAATTGTGGGCGACTGAACGTCCCGACACTTCGACGCCGGCGGATTCCTTGCTCGCAGCAAAGCTAGCGGCGAAAGCCTGCGAGTGGATCCCCGAAATCAGCGAGCCGTGAACTCCGGAACATCAGATATCGAACGATCTAGGTCTTTGCTTCGTTGAGCCCGGTCCTCCCTGCGGGAGTGCACCGGCAGCTTGCAGCTAGGAGAACGTATACGCGCTGCAGCAGTTCACTCGCGGCAAGACGCGGAAGTGAGCGGAACGGAAAATGAACGAGAATATAGGCGCGGAAGGAGAAAGAGCGCGCATACGAGTGGATAGGTGCGCCGGCAGATACGAAAGTGTGAAGAAGTGATGGATAAAGGATTGCCGCATGGAAAGAATAAAGGCGGACGCGTTGAGAGAAAACACGTGGTACATTTTCCGGGAGCGGTGCTGCGCTTTCTCGCTCCTTTCCCTCCGTGATCCTTTTTTTCACTTACCTTTTACGCTTTTCTCTCTTTATACAGTCGCCGCTTGGCGAACTGGCAACTTCTCGACTTGGCACTCTCTTTCCCAACGTCGCCGATCCTCCTGCCAGGCAGTGAAACCCGACAGACCGGATGTCTGGCTAAAAGTTCTTGGTTCCGTCTCGGAAACCCTCGGAGCCAACCACCAGACTCCGGACGGCTGCTGCTGTGGTGTGTATCCCATGGAACTTATATACTTTTTAAGCTTTTCGAAGCGTCCTTTAGCGATGGAAGAAACGATACAACTCTCTTCTCGGCTCCGGGTTTCGCGTTTTCCTCCATTCCTTCTCGTACTTCCTTCCGCGACTATAAGTAAGTCAGGTTTATGATTCTACAACGGAAATGTTTTGTCAATGATACCGGAAGCGCTTTTAACAATTACAAGAAATCCACTCTTGTGCTTCGCTCAATTACCGTGAAATTCACCACGAAGATTAATTTCGTTCCAGGACAGAGCTAGGCGAATAAACTAAGTACTTGAAGTATCAAGTATTGAGTCAGTACCCAGTACTAAAAACTTCGGTACTTAAGTTCTGTCAATACTCAATAGATCTTTGAGATTCGCTTCCGGTTTATTGAAGTATAACTACACGGTAGTGTCTTGCTTAATAAAGTTTCCCCTTCAAGTACTTAGCTTCATTACGCTAGTACGTTTCTTGATATGCTGACTGCTCGAAGTAAGCCGGGGAGATCGAGCACAGGACACGTGTCTGCTGAATGAAAAGGAGGGAAAAGAGAGCGTAATGAAATAATGTTTCATTACGCAGAAGCGCCATTAGAATTACAAGAAAGTCTCTTGTGCTTCGCTCAATTACCGTGAAATTCGTCAAGAAGACTAATTCCTTTCCGGAGCAGCGCTGATCAAGTACAATAAGTACTTGAAGTGCCCAATACCAAGTCAGTATCCACTTTTCAGAACATTAGCACTTAAGTTCTGCCAATACTCAATACATTAGTACTCAAGTACTAACGTATTGCCCAGTATCTATGGTTCTACTGTATTGCTCAGTACAGTAGAACTCCGATTAACCAGGGTCGGATTAACCGTGCGTCTTCCGAAGTTTCTTTTTTTTATGCGCGGAGCGCGGAAAAATAAAACAGCTGGTAGACGAAAATAGAAGGAACTGCAAGAAGTAAACCAAAGTCACTGAGTACTTCCAAAAAGAAGACTAGCTTGCGTACTATTAATGAAAAATAATATACTAAGCTTCACATTCTAATTCACACTATTTGACATACTAGTCAAAATCAAGTTGTATCATTAGCCATTATTGACTTATGTACTTTCGCCGACCAGTTCGGATTAACCGGGATTCCGATTATCCGGAGACTTTTGGATCCCGAGCATCCCGATTAATCGGGGTTCTACTGTACTTCAAGTACTTGGTCCACTGCTGTTCATGAATGCCTGGTTTTTCTGATTTTTTATCTTAATGGATATCTTGCTCTATGTCTTCACGGGGTCGAAGATACCAAGGAAGACATCTAGCAAGACACCCCCAGCAAGACATCCCCAGCGAGACATCCCCAGCGAGACATCCCCAGCGAGACATCCCCAGCGAGACATCCCCAGCGAGACATCCCCAGCGAGACATCTCCAGCGAGACATCCCCAGCAAGACATCTCCAGTAAGACGCAAGGAAATCCAGGCATTCATGAACAGCAGTGTACTTTAATACGTACTTCTAGTAGTACCCAGTTCTCTGATCAGTAATCGGGACATCTACAAGGATTTGTCGTACATTTGACTCGTCTGACGATAACTACGATATGATATGCTACCGTCAATCTTAAATATGCACAATCCTAGATATCACTGATTTCTCCGATGGTAGCTTGTTTAAGACTATCATGTGTCAAGCTATTCGTGCGCTGAATCCTTCCAATTCAGTATAAGCCAGAGTTAACGCGAGTATCCTCGCGATAAATTCATACACGCTGCTGGTACCGTCCGCAGTGGCGGAACAACGTGTACTACGTTGGTAGTATCCGATGCGATGACCTCTCCCTCTCTCGTTCTCTTCTCTATCGAATTTGCATACGGCTATCCCTTTAGCCTCTGACGGCAGTCGGAACTGAGATTTATCGCCTCGCGTGGCGCCGATCGTCGAACCAATTAACCTTTGTACGTGACGCGTACAGAGAGATAGAGTGAATCAACGATTTACGAACAGTCCGAGATATCCCATGGCATTCATTTGTTACCAGTCTGCTCGTTCGTCCAATATTCCCTTTGCTGTTGCCGCTCTCGCATTGGACAAGATCACTTTTTTTTCTTTTTTTTTACGTCCCGTCAGATACCATCTGGGCGAAAGCTCTTTATTCACACCTCCTTTTTGTACAGGAAAATTAAATCAATGTCGACGTTCAGCCGCACGTAACTGCACTCTGATTCACCGCCACAGGCGTTCGCATCTTGTCATTCGTCGATTTCTCTGTGTACATAACTGTTATGAAAATACAGACTGGGTGCAAGCATTTACACTGAGGAACAAAACAGTTATTTCTACCGTACGAAATAATTCTCTGAGGGAAAGTCGATACCTGTCGTTTCTGTTGAGAGGTATTATATTTGTTATTATAATTTCTGGTTACTGGCCTAACTATAAAATATAGACGTTCTCTCAGAGAATTATATTTTACAGTTGAAAGTGACTATGATCGTTCCAGCTATGTATTTTTTTCAGTATGAGTGAAACTATTTTCACGTAATATTGATAGGGTTTGAATTACCAGTCAAGTACTTACGCGAATATTATCTTAACGTAGGGTAAAAGTGCTGAATATGAGCTGACATGGTAAGATCAACCAGTATGTTTCGACACATATACAAATTTAAAAAAATAAAAAATCTTGTATTCATAAAAGTGGGATATTTTAAGTATTGCACCTTGCACCTCATGAGATTTAAAAATATCATACAGCCTTTCTTGATTTTCATGGGCCACCATTAGTTCAGTAATATAGAAGACCCTTTTATCTCGTTACAATAGTCAAATTGACTTTACTTCCACAAAAACTTGCCAATATTGCATATTGGAATTAAAGGCAAAATATCGGTGAACCAATTAACGTTGGACTACACCATTGGGAGATGATGAAAGATCTATCGATACATAATATTCCTCATCCTTTATAGCTTGTTTATCAACCTTCGAACACGACTATGTACTTATCTACATTTTATTTGCAAGTTATCGGAAGTATGCAGTTAACTATATTATGCCGTATAGCGTACATAGGACACACGGACAACGAGGATATAAAACTCTCGCACCATGCGATTTCTCGTGAATCGATCGTTACTTCTGCACCGCTGTATCGCGTTTCTCGTCGCGTGGATCCCATGGGCTTCTTTTCATTATACTCACGATAAAATTCACGAAGCGTCGCTGAACACGGGTTTGCCATAGTCTCATTCTCGCTCTTACACCTACCTCAAGCTCGTTAGTTCAGCGACGTCCGTCCGATTAATGATGCAGAGTCCGCGCTGAATATGAATGAATGCAGAATGGATTCCGTCTAGGTTTCGGTGAACCGTGGTAAAGCGTGGGGGGGGGGGGGGGTAAAACGACCTACCGTTGAAAATATACGGTAGTAAAATATTAAGCTGAATATTTCAGTAACGGCGCGCAGTTTTTAAACGCGACGACTTTCCGTAGCTCTACGTGGCAGAGAAAACCCAGCTCTTTCTGAAATCATCTCACCCTCTCGGCTACGATCTTCGCCTACCGCTTCAACTAACCCTCTCGAAGCCGCACTTTGTCTCTCCATTGAACAACGAGTCCAGGAACGCATCTGGAGGGACCAACTACACTCTTCCTCGCCTTCGCCCCTGCCTACAATCCCGTCGAGATTTACTACCCTTGATCGTGGAGCGGTTTCTCACCCGCTCAAACACTTTCCTCTTCCTTTCCATGTTCTCGGCCCCAGCTCGTGCTAGGCGTACCACATCTATTCGTGTATGTACTGGAACCAATTCGCGGGCCGTTCTATATATACAGGACCAGAAACGGCGCCAGTCCCTGTCGCAATTTCGTACCTGCCAATTTTGATTTACGCCACACGCCCGATCGGGCAACGGCGGGTCGTCCTCGATGGTCGTGCTGCAAGCTCGATTCATGAACCAGTCAACTCGCGAGGTCCATCGTCTATCGAGCTCCCTTGCCTCCTCCCGTACACATTCCCTTTTCATCTTCTCCGGTCGTCGGGGGATCGTGAGAAATTTCAACTTACCACTCATGTTGCACGAGCAAACTATGAACCCTTAACACGAACACCGCCCCGTACTTTCTCGATCGTGGTGTCAGATCCTGGGGAAGAAAATCGAAGTTTTAAGGGTTTCGTGCAACCTATTCGTAAAGGAACGAAAACATGATTTTGCCGTGATAATACTGCAGGCGATCGAGGAAAATGTCGACGGGAACTTCTCTCCAGAACGGAAATTAATGAAACGCGTTAATAGCGTTAACTAACGAAATATGAATGCCGATTCTGTCGAAGAATCTATAACGATATACAACCAGAAAAAATTTTATTTGACGCCCACCGTTGATTTGGTTTAAGTAAAATATTTATTTGATTTAAATAAATATTTATTTAAAACAAATAAATATTTGACTTAAAACAAATAAACGGTGGCGGTCAAATACATTTTTTTCTGGATGTAAAGATGGTTTCCATCGTTATTAAAGCGCATTGTAATGCTTTTCTCAACATTACCATTCGATCGCAAAAAATAATGAATAATAATAAATTTCCTTCCTTCGGAGTGATATTGAAACCAAGTGTCGTAGGTGGAATTCTGACGATGAGATATTCAACGGCAGGTGGATGATATATTGAACCCGAGCTGGGCGCATCTCCTTTCTAACATTCGGAGGTTTTTCGACGCCAATACTATCAGCACAAAGCCCTGCGTTGATGCTAAATCAGCGTATGTACTACGTACATGTTCTGTAGAATGCGTTCGTGTCCCACGCCAGCGCGGCATTGGTCCGACCTCGCTATCCGATTTAACCAACACCGTGAGAACGCTGGATCCGATATTGTAATGTAATCACCGGAAAAGCGTAGAAGTCTTGGCAATCCAACTTATCGTACTTCATGCCAGTCATCAATCTCCATCTTGTACGACAATCGCACAAGTAGACAAGTAGATCGATAAGAGTCTTATACTCGGCCCGGATGTCGGTGTATCCTAAATAATACGTCAATTTTACATGTTTTCTGCAAACTCAACGGTCATCACGGTGAGATCGCACGAGAAAAAAAATCAATTAAGTCAACAAAATGTGCGCTTACAGGTGGCGAAATAAATGTTTGGTTGATCAAAAGGAATACCTCGTTGATCAAACTAACAGGCCGTCGAATCGAATGTTTCTTTACTTACTACAACAATTATGTCGTTCGATCAACCAAAAATTGGTTCCGCCACCCGTAATCGCTAATTTTGTTGGCGATCGATTTTCTTTCTCAGTGTGTGCATTCCGAGCTTCAGTATGGTTTTAAAGATCAAGAAAGTCATATGGCAAAGCGTGTGAGGGATCATATTAATGGGCGACGTAAAAATACGTGTTGATTGTAAAGTGTCCGGTCAAATACTGTAAGGGCTTGGTTGAACGGTTCGTTTAAGGCACCTTTCGAAGCCATCACGATTCGATGGCGGGTTGCGCGCGTCCGATCAGCAGACAGAGGAACAAACTAGAAACGAGAAAGGCATTCATATCGTATCCTATATCGAGCAGAATCACCGGAGCGTCACAGAAACCTACAGCACGTGTCTACCTTGCAGTACTGCACGGTTTCGTAACAGAAGGTGCACGGCTGGCGGTAATTGCTTCTACCGGCTGAACGTTCGATGGTCCGTGCCGCCTGTGCGACGCCCTTCCTGCGTTAGGTCGTGTCGAGAGTCTCGAGGCTAAAATCACATCCAAAACCCGGTTGAACAGTCTCGTTCCGGGTTTCCCGGCTCATCGCTGTTACGTTAAAAGCGGTTCGCCGAGTCGCAATAAGCTCTCGCACGATTACTTTAGTCCAACAGCACACAAGCAGCCAACGTAGGTACAAGGAGCAGCAGCCGTAGCTATGTCGAACCGCAGCAGCACGATCAGCGCACGCTGTAGCAATTTCTTATTTTATTATCCATTTTAAACTTCCGCCGCTTTTCGTACCATCCTCACTTCATTTTATATAAGAAATGTCAATACCTGCAAATTGGATCCAATTTATTACGAACCGGAACAATGAAAATCAGTAAGTTTTTTTTATTGCCATCCAGAAGCATTTCCGATATTTATTCCGGAAAATCCTGCATGGACAAGAGGTCTGTAGCCATTATTTCTGTCGATGCCGAATACACGTATATCCGTGGGAGGGCTCAACGGCGAATGAGTGCAAACCGGAGCTATATGTATATACACCGTTACCCGAATCAACGAAAATTTTATTATCTCCCACCGTCATAATACGGCTTTAATCTCGTCGGAATGGATGTTACACGCTAGTGGTCCCGTATAGCTCAGCTGTATACACTCTCCCCGTGTACAGGGATCACGGATATGAATACTCTCTGCTATCTCGGGCACTGGCGTTTTCTCTCTTTCGCTGCGGGCCATTCTCCGCGGCGCGAAGCCGCTTCACGAGGATCGCACCGGCGAAAAGAAACTTTTAATCTCCACGGATTTCTCACGGTGCGGTTGCGGGCGTTGTGGACTGCAGCATCACGTTCACGCCCTGACGCTCTTTCTTTTTATCTCGCTATTTTTTTCCTCAGCCCCCATTCTCATTCTCTTTGTACCGAACAAATAATATTGGGATCCATGCAAGAATTCTTTGACCCCCCCCCCCCCCAGGAAATGAAACGTACTACGTGAAAGGAGTTATATAACGTATATAAACCCAGAGATGACAGTTTATTTCCTCTGCAATTTTATTTTCCTCCCGCTCTCTGTCAATAGGGACACATCCAGAAATACCTGCAGTGCACGTGTTACTACACTGATCTATACACGACTGTGACGGTGTGGAGCGTCGGTGTTGATGCCGATGCATGCGGAGTGTTGGACATGGCGCAACTGCTTCAGCAACGGTATTGTAACACCTTCGCATGTGAACCGATTGCATTATCGAATCCTGCAGCATGGCAGGATATTGCACCCAGGTGAATATACGAAAGATTGATTGAAAAATAGAAGGACGCCAGAGTGCAGAGAGAATTGGTCGCTCCGGTGCGATGTAGATTTGGTCCGAACATCCTTCGACTGCATTCGCACGCGTCGAAACGCCAGGAGTGGTGCTCATGTAGGTACACGTACGCTGGAATACATAGCGCATTCGATATGATCGATACTCGCTCGGAAAAGGCAGCACAAGTTCTGCTTTCGAATCGAAACTTTCACGAATCGGTATCGACTTCCCCTTTCAATCTAATCTCAGATGCCCGTTAAAGTAAAGT
This sequence comes from Ichneumon xanthorius, assembly GCA_917499995.1. Taxonomy (NCBI): domain Eukaryota; kingdom Metazoa; phylum Arthropoda; class Insecta; order Hymenoptera; family Ichneumonidae; genus Ichneumon; species Ichneumon xanthorius. The sequence goes on from OU824210.1 coordinate 13,957,197, forward strand.
GGACACCGCAAACACTTGAATTTATTAACCATATGCTGTATATAATATTGCGCATCTGATAATTACTAGAGCGTTGACGACACTCGATCGATGCATGAAAAAAAATTATTTACCAACCTGCGTGGATTATAATTTACGTTACTGAGGTAGTTTCAACATATACCTTGTCGAATATGTTAAAGTATGACGAAAGCTTCACTGTAAAAATAAATTGTAAATTTAATGTACTGGAGCTTGAAATTTGCTAACATTACTTACATTAATTGAACATTAATGCACTTTGCTTGCAAAATAAAAATACCATATATCAAAGTTACAATTTTTTTGCTTCAAATTTACAAAGATTTTCAAGAAAAATCCAAATTTTACTGTAAAATCGCAACCAACATGTGTTTGAAATTTTAGAAACAGTTTATGTAAAAAACCTTCCAATACAGTACTTTAATTTTCAAACAATTTTTTTTTTTTTGCAGTGTCTTTAACGGTTTAACTTTCACGTATTTCCGACATAAATTATAGCTCATTTCGCTCAGGAAAAAGTGAATCGAAAAAATGTGATTTCCGGACCGGAAATGACGTACTTCCGGTATGACGTCACTTCCGGTCGAAAAATGAGATTTCCTCCAACCTTCTAGTATATAAGCCTAGTATTTAACTTGGCGTCGAGACTCTACCGTGTCTCTTGACTAATGTTTATAATAAAAATAACAGTTTGAGTAACTTATGTACAGTAGTTACATTACTCGGGTGGTGGTTCTTTAGGTTCCTCTTTAAACTTGGTGACTTAATGTTTGAATACCGTGTTTTGCGGACAACTGGGTCTTTCGCTATCCGAGTACTGGGACATAGCCTGGTACTGGTACATTCGAGCTTCCATCTTCGTGGCATAAATACCTAAATTACGGAACATGCAAATGCACGTTGTTGAAGGGCAGTGTACCATGCATGGATAGAATTTCTATGTGTTACACTTACCTTACAATATTCTCTATCTTTTTTTCGTAGCATTTACTAAATGAAGTACATGAGTTTGAAGATTACCGATGGAGACCTTTTTTCTTCTTCGTTCTTAAAATGTTCTTCTTTATTCTACCGTGTAACTGATTTCGCCGCCAGCAGCAGTTAGTATCGCGCGATACGGTTGTAAAGTTGTATACACTGTAAAAAAAAATGTTATGAAATTAGAATTCACATACATTCACTGAAAAAAATGGGTTGGATTAACCAAAAGTCATGGTGACATACGTTCAAAGCTGTTATTTGTTTGGTACAAATAAAGCATTGTTTTGTTAAACGATTATTTGCTTCATTTTATTCCAAATGTGTCGATTGAAACAAAAAATGTTGTTGTACCAATCAAATACACCTTTCAACTCGTGTCACCGCGCATTTGCTTGTCCAACAATTTCTTTTTCTTAGTGTTGTATTTGAATTTTTATAATTTAATCTTAAATGCAATCATAAAATTACCGGTGATGGCATTGAAAATTAAGACATCACTAAATGAAAATTATATTATTATAAATATTTTATACAAATAATATAGTTTTTAATGTACCGCTAACGCAATATTCTTACATACGTGTCAATGAAATTTCATATACTATATATGTATAAAATTTCATATACATTTATGAATTTTGAAACAAACATTTTTTACAGTGTACCGGAGCGTTTTGAAAACGAGATACGCTAAGTTTTGCGGGAATCGCACAACCACCGAGTGTCGGTGTATCTTATAGCCAGATTCGACAACCGGGATTATTGCTGTCCCGGTTTGCTTAAACTTAGAGCGAATATTCAAGAAAATCAATCGAGTGAATGTAATTGGATGTAGAGATAGACGCTTCAAAGGCGTTCGTCCGCCGAAGTCTGCTCTCAGTTATTGAGTGATCACTCAATAATAACTCTGCTCCACTGTAGTACTCAGTAGTTTTTAATGTTTTTTTTCTCGCATTTATAGCGGGTCGCGTTGCATTAATCGAAGAAATTCTCTGAACTGTCGCGGACAAACAAACAGTTATCTATCGTATATGTAAACGATTCTGTTCTATTTTCTTCTATTCTATCCTATGCTTTCTGCACTCACTTCACTTTACTTTAGGTACCGCCTATCTGTAATGCTTGGTTCTTAGGGAATTTATCCCAATACACAATGAACTGATCTATCTATCTATCTATCGTGCAGGTAACCCATTTTTGAGAGCCGATCAGAGTCTGTATATTAGTTGTTTGTGTTAGATTTGCCACACGAAAATAAGACGAAACGAAATTAAAATAATTCGATGCCAACGATCTCTTAAAGTTTCGAAAAATCAAGGTTTCGTTGCGGAGCAAAAGCGGCCATGCATAGTGCATGAAGACCGTCGATAAGGCGTTCGCAGTCCACAACCCATGGCAAACTAGACATCGCTCGTTTCCTTTCCGTGAACTGTACTGGACTCCGTAGAGGCCTTTGAGTTTTCCGCTCACATCTCCTCGGCCACAGAGCTCGTATAGCACAGTGTCGTCGAGTTTGTCCGCCACTACGCCGGGTAGATAGAGTTTCTGAGCGAACTGCTGCATGTAGGGCCACTCCCGACACCACTAGTTTCACTGTGGTCTTTGTGACCCTACGACGCAGGAAAATTGGTCTCTTCGACCCGTTGACCAGCACGCAAGCGTAACTCAAACACGAGAGCTCCGGTCTTTGGCCGTGGTTTTCACAAACACTGCTCGCTGTGCTCGATTGCATTCTCTCTGCCTCCCATACCAGCCTCAGTTACCACATAGGTACTTCTGTTGCGTTGCTACCTTGCGAACCCACCCTCTCTTTGCGGTGACCCAGGTCAGTTGTTACCATTTCCGTTCAGTACCAAATAGGTGTTCGCACGACTAGTGTGGATGGTGGTTAAGAGCTGGCAGCCGTCGACCCTGATCAGTTTCTGCAAACTCTGTCCGCTCTCTCACTGCTCTATGCCAATCCCGCGGCTTTCTTCCTCCTCGCATACGCGATTCTCGTGACATCGGAGTACCATTGCCAACCCTGTTAACTCCCCGGTCTGCTGATCCATTTTCGATCCAAGTCTCTGTATTAATTGTTTGTCGATTCTCTAACAAGGCATATTACCAGATTTGTGCTAAGCTTGACGATCAACATTTGGGTGTTTCGAAAAAAGGCATTTTTTTTATTTTCCTACCATCGTTTTAAAGTACAGACAGATTTCGATCTCAAATTGAACCTCGCGAAAAGCGGTACCTAGCAAAAAATCCTGAAAGGTGCTGCATTCGACGTTTGTACCGAAAAAATTCGACACCTCTTAGGATTTTTTCGCGAGATTTAATTTGAGATTGAAATGTAAACTTTTGGAGGGTGGAAAAAATGTCTTTCAACAAACCCACATTACTAGATATTTTTAGAGTTTCCTATATACAAATTTTAAAAAAATTAAAGGATATGTATTTTGGGTTCACTATAAAAAAATGACAAACGGTAATCTCCCAGCCCATAGAAGTATATATTTCGATCTCAAGAAACATCTCGCGAAAGACGGTCGTTGACAATTACATTTAAAAGGTGCCGCATTTTTTAGGTACAAATGTCGAATGCGACACCTCTTATAATTTTTTGCTAGGCACCGCCTTTCGCGAGGTTCAATTTGAAATCGAAATCTATACTTTAAAAGGGTGGGAGTAAAATTAAAAAAAGATGTCCTTTTTGAGAAACACCCTAATCAACATGTATACGTGCAGTGCGAAAATTTCGCCCTGAATTGATCATTCAGTGATAAATATATTTGCGGTAACTTTAGGCACACTTCAAGTTGTGCACTCCCAGGGATTCATACTACGGGAATCTACAACAAGTTTCCGCATGGCACTTGACCTGACCATAAGTATCTTCATTTGCTGTGTTCCATATTCCACCCATACTTCTTCCGTTTTTCCTTTTCATATTTGTCTCCCTCAAACGGAGGGCTGTGACTACAGTCTCTGCCGTTCCCTGCCACTGTTCTCTCCTCCTTGATCTCAATACCAATTGCTGCAACTCCTTGCACAAAGTTGCAAGCATCGTTACCGAAGTTGCGGGAACGTCGTTGCTGTCGTTATATACTTGAGAATTGCTGCTGTCGCTTAGATTGGTAACCTGCGGAATTCCAGCCAGAATGCGAGCACTTGCACTATATTCTCTCCTGTGAGCTTTCCACGGCGTATCGACACGAACCAGTGGCGGGCAGCCATCCCACGGGACGCTATATAACACCGCAACTACAAGCACCGGTTGCGGCGCCAGACATTCCAGTAACCGGAAGTTTCAACGAGCGACCTTCCATTCCCTAGAAATGAAACGAAACGAAAGATTCGCGAATGGTCGGCGATGGCGAGCTTGTTGACAAATGCAAGCTCGTTGTTGAAATTCTATTCTTCCTTTGATCGCCGACCAGCGCCGCAAACATTTTCGGATTTACGAGGAATGATAACTGACTAATGCGCGCAATATGCGGGTATTACGCAATCTCCGAATGTCGACCACCAACGCCACGTTATTTCCGCAGGTTTGACCTGGGAAATTATCGGTTCGTATCATTCTCTACTTCTGCCGTATTGTTCCCTTCTCTTGTCGGTGCCCAATTTCTTTTGTAAATCAGTGCAGACAGAAAGTGATGGAAGATCGGAGCGAGTGAGGTTGAGGCGAGCAAGGTGGCTAAATTCGAGAAACAAATCTAATTAAAATGGAAAAACAGAAACAGTATGGGTGGAATATGGAACACAGCATATCAAGTTCTTTCGATTCTTTTGATTTCAATTTTTTAAGGCCTCGCGCATGCTGTCGTCGAATCGTATATAACAAAAATTGAGGAATCAAGGGCAACTTGATCGGCAGCAACAAATACCAATGAACAGTTTCCAGATGTCTACTTTGGGGCCCTGGAAACGTAGTTATCAAAATTTTGGGCGTGGTTTGGAACAATCAGTTGGATGAATTGCGTTCTAAGAATCAGAGCTCATTTTCTTAGCAACTACATTTTACACCAGTTTTAAACGTAACGTTATGTTCAACTGTTTAAATCGATCGAGAACTTTGATTTGGAGCTCTCAAAACAAAACAAAAATCAACTTTCAACCGGTGTAAAATGTTGTTACGAACAGAATGAGATCTCTTAAGATGCAATCAGTTGAGCGGTTTTATCCGAGTCATGTGCAGAGTTGAAAACGCCCAAAACCTGTTTACGAAAAAATAGATTGAGTAAATTATTTCAAATTTGGCTAGAAACATTCTTTATTCAAGTTCTCAGATGCTTGATCTTAAGGATATTTATCAATCAACTCCAAAAAAATATATAGCACACAATAAAATCTGGATCGTCGACAGCGACGACGTTCAATTGTATATGTAAAAATACTTATCTCAGAACACATACATTCATTCGCAAATACACACCTTTCAAAATATACAAATTCAAGGGCTACAGGCCCACAGGCAGACGCATATTCTCAAAGGGTATTTTCGAATTTAATCCTACATTGAAAAAGAAAGTATTAACTTTTGGCACGCAGATGTTTTATTACTGGGAAAACCTATGAGTCAGTCTCGGACGACCAAATGTTTTATTGCGGGTTGACCGTTAGGGTTTTTTCCGCGAGTCGACGCTTCAAGACGCTCGGTACCTGCGAGGTACGCCAACCCTTACAGCCAATCAGTTAAATAGTCGTGCTATGTACAACAAATGAACCAATGAGAATATGCGATACGACTTCTCCTCCCACTGCAAAAAGAAGCGAGAGTTTTTGAGTCCTGCTGGTTTGTAGTCAGTCTTCAGCGACTTGTTGCCGAGTCAACATCGAAAGTCATTTAAGAAACTTTCGACACACACATTAACACTTGTACTTAATTTAATCGTGAAGTTTGTAAAATACAGTTTCAATTTATCGTTGTTCAAATATTGTATCCTTAACAATTCCCTAACACGAAAACCTTCCCTAACACCCTAACAACAACAAATACTAACCGATTTCGTCGCGACACAGCGCACGGGAATTTACAACTCCCGTGGATGATCAAAATATCGCGAGATCTACGGTACAAAATCTTATTATCTTACACCCAGAAAAAAAATTTATTTGACGGCCACCATTTATTTGGTTTAAGTAAAATATTTATTTGAGTTAAATAAATATTTATTGTAATTAAGTACATAGTTAATGAAATAACTATTTATTTAAATCTAATAAATATTTTACTTGAACCAAATAAACGGTGGCCGTCAAATAAATGATTTTTCTGAGTGTATTAATCTTCTGGAAGTAACAGCTCCATTAAGCCCAGAAAATAATAACGGAATTTAAGTTCTAGTATGACAGTTAATAACGATGCTAACCGAAACGTGAATAATGCAGATGATTCCGTACGGGAATGTAATTAATGGCACATTATATTTAAACTCTTGTTAGTTTCCCGTCTTATTAAATAAATTGCGTGGACTTTAACCGTAACCCGGTGCACTGAGAAAAAAAATGGTTCGATTAACCAAAAGTCGCGATGACATACGTTCAAAGCTGTTGTTTGTGTGGTACGAATAAAGCATTGTGTTAAGCGATTATTTGCTTCAATTTATTCAAAATTTGTTGATTGAAACAAACATTTTTGTTGTATCAACCAAATACATCATCGAACGTATGTCACGTATATCATCGCGCATTCGCTTAATCCAAACATTTATCTTTTTCAGTGTGCTTTGCTTGTCCACTTCGAAAAAATATAATGAAAAATCGTTGGTGTCATAAAGTTTCTCAGTCTGTTTTTGGAACTTGTGATAGACGGATTCAATGTATTCCGAAATGAATTTGTAATATCTTCGTAAATGTTAAAAGCTTTTAGTCATTATCGGTACTCCGAATTGACATTTCACAAGTAAATTAAAACAGCAACTGTCATGCTAATATACATTGCATTATGACACGGAACGAAGAAGTGGTGCTGTACCAAACTATACCGAATTAATTATAACCAGTTTGCACCACAACAACAGTCGTTAATCATTGATACGGTTCACAATTTTCTTCGTAGATAGTCGATTCGTGTAATTCTGCCTCACGTGGCGCTTCTTCCCCAACCAATTACTTCTTAATGGATATTCCATCTCGAATATCTGCCTTAACGTTCTCGTGAATTCGCAAAGCGTAGCGCGTAATAACCTATCGGAATATTCGAGCACCTGAACCATCTTCTCGCTTACTGTTCTCATCTTCTTCCCACTTTCTCAGTTGCTTCCTCAAACACTGATATGTGTACCCACTGCCGATGCATTCTCACTTGCCGTAGTAGATAATATCTGCTCCTCTACACCCAGAAAAAACATTTATTTGACGGCCACCGTTTATTTAGTTTTAAGCAAAATATTTATTTGATTTAAATGAAATCAATATTTATTTAAATCAAATAAATTGGGCTGAAGGACCTCGGTCAATGGCCCATTAGCCTGAGGGGAAAAAATAAAAATCACATATGTATACACGTAATACCACCGAACCATATATTACTGATGCTAATAAAGCGCATTTACTACTACTACTACTACTCAAATAAATATTTTACTTAAACCAAATAAACGGTGCCCTCAAATAAATTTTTTTTTTTTGGGGGTACTGCCACGAATAATATTTCGTTACTCTAACAAAATGTGGTTCGTTAATAATTTATCGTTGCCGTAGCATGCTGATATTGAACTGTACGGCTGGAAATCAGGAAAGCCGGTGTGATATTTTTAAATTTCATCAGAAACAAAATTTAACATTTGAAATACTGTAACTCCCCTACATAAATGAATCTCCCGTGTGGCCCCGGTGACGTCACACCGCGAGAGCCCGGGAGACGCGGTCAGCCAGGCGAGAGGCCGAGCAGCCGTCGGACAAGCCCGCGGAGAGCCAAGTGGCGCCATCCGACGGGATCGAGCGGCGGCTGGATCGATGCCGAAGCGACGCGCACGCGCAATAGCCAGCACAGCGGCGCTGCCGAATGGGCTTGCGGCGAAAGCACGGTCAAGGTCGGAGAAAGGCGAAAGCGAGGGAAAATCGGCCTCGCTGATTGGATGGAGATGACGACACTCCCTTTGCACACGGCACCGACCGAGCACACTATTTGCTCAGCGGATAAGACCGGATAATCGTCACTAACATACCGACCCGGGATTGGAGGGCAAAGAAGGAACAAGGCCCTGAGCCAATCAGAAAATTAAGAATTAGGCGACCGCACGCAGACGCGAGTCCGCCAGAAATCTGCCAAACCGACGGAGTGGGAGCTGGAAATCGGGGTATAAAGGACGGCGATTTCGGCAATCAGTTAATCAGTGAACGATCTACTTTACCATCGGCCAGCTCTCAAGGAATAAAAGTGAAAGTGAAAAGTGAAAAGTGAGTTCAAAGTGAATAAAGTGAACCTCGTGCCGAAAAAGGACTTATAAATTTTCGTGCCAGGTGAACTTATAAAAGTGGTGCCGACTTGGACTTATAAAATTTGTGCCGATTTGGACTTGTAAAATTTGTGCCATTCGGACTTATAAAATTCGTGCCGATTTGAACTTGTGCAACTCGTGCCGAAAAAGAACTTATAAATTTTCGTGCCGAGGACTGATAAACTTTGTGACTTTTGGACTTATAAAAATTTGTGCCGGATTGAACTTATAAAATTCGTGCCAAATTTGGACTGATAAAAATCGGTGATACGTGAACTTGTAAATTTTCGGGCCAAGTGGACTTATATAGTGCGCACCGAGGAGGGACGTATAAACCTTTGGTGCCAGAATCGGATTTATAAACATTTGGTGCTACGGCGGACTTATCAAGATTGGTGCCTGAGTGACTTAAACCAGTCGGGAAAATAAAAGTAACATTCGGAGTGAACGGGTAAAGTGACCAAAGTGACCGGTCAGACACTGCCCGGTTGGACCAGACGAATATCCCACCTCCAAGGGCGGGAAAAAGGTACATCCAAGGGTTCGTTCACTCCCCCTAAAGGCTCCGAGACCGACAAAATAAGGTAAAAAAGTTTTGTCTTCAATTCACGCCAATTGCAAAGTGCGAGGCGAGCGCGCTGTCACAGGCGATCGCCGTGCCGTGACGTCATCACTAGACAGCCGAGCACAGCGGCCAGCGGCACGTCGCGTCGACCGAGAAGCCAAACGCGCATGCGTGGTGCGGTTCACGCGGAATAAATCTCTGGTGATTAAAAATATCTCCTTGAAGCCCTAAAATAATGCACTAAATAGAGACAATAAGCGAAACACGTGCTCGCACGAGATTAATATTCATTGTTCATTCTTGGCGCTCTGAAAGGACAACCTCTGTAATCCAGTCGAATATAGATATAAGTAGAGAATATTCTGGGTTAAGACGGAACCGAAAAAGGGTTAATAAAGATTTCCGCCTGGAATTTGAATAATAAAGCGAATCATTTAAACGTCAAACTTGTCTCTGACACGCCAGCCCATAATTCCTTCACGCTCGAGTCCACGAATCCGTCCGTTTGAGTGCCCGTATAGCAGAAGGAGGCGCACAAATTCGGGATTATTGTACGAAGCGTTAGCTACCGTTACATTTGGCGCCCAACGTGGGGCTCGAGCAAAAAGAATTGGCTGTGTCAGAGCCGCGAGAAAATAAAATAGACGTCATAAATTAAATTAAATTAAATTAAATTTTCAATAAATTACATTAAATTTTAAATTAAATTAAATTAAAATGGCGGAGAAATCGATCGCCCAAGAACAACGCGAACTTGAGCTGATAGAGAAAGAAGAAGAGATCCACAGGCGGGAGCGAGAGCGCCGCGATAGGCTAAGAGCTCAGCATGCCGCCGAAGACGCGCAAAAGAGTATATCGGAGGTCAGTCTGGAAGACGAGACTCCGGGAAACACGGAGGACTCGCACCAAGACAGCCCGATCAATATGGACCACACTAACCACTCTCTCGCCTGGGAATCCACGACAGCCGATGAGCTGATCGGTGGGGGAAATATCCGACAACAAAGGGAGATGAATCGATTGTCGATCATCCCCCCAGCGAGCGATGCGGACGCTCGGACAGACGAACGCGAAAAAGAAAAGCGTCCGGAATCCCAGAACCCTGCAGAAATCGAAGACGACAGCAACAGGGCGATTCTTCAGGCGATAAACCAAATGAAGGCTGAACACAAAAAAGAGTTCGAAAAAATGAACAACACTCAGGCCAACCTGGAATCGGCATGCATTCAACGAACGAAGGAATCGCAGCAATTGCTGTTGACGGGGTTCTCGAGAGCTATAAGCGAGAGCGAGGCTGAATTAGAGGGCAAAATCGCGTCGATGCGAGAAGCGATCCGCGACGAGCAACGGCCGATAAATACACATATTCGGGAGCAATTAGCGGCCCACGATGTAACAGTCGTTAAGTTAATCGATCGGCTCGAGGGTGCTACAAAGGTCTCGAAAAAGGCCCTCCAGACGGCAGAGGAGAACGCGAAGAGAATCCGGGAGTACGCGGCGATGGCAAACCGAACCACATCACAATCAGCGTTCGGCACGACGATGCTCGGAGGGTTGAACGCCAGTAAGGCGTACGTGGCCTCGAAAAAACTGCCCACCTTCAAGGGCGATGGCGTGGAGCGGCCGATGCAGTATTTGAAAACACTCAAGGACCATTTCAGCGCCATAGAGCCCGAGGGCGCGGAATTCCGATGTATGATGGGCGAAGCGATGGTAGAAACGGCCCGTGATTGGTGGCACTTGGTCTCACCTGAGGTCGAAAATATTGCACAATTCGAGGAAGCTTTTCGAGCACGATACTGGGGTCGCGAACTCCAAGACAAAGTGAAGCGTCACCTCGAATATGGTACCTACTTTGTCGAGGGACAGCGCCTCACAAAGGCAGAATACGCGACGCGAGTGATCGGAAATGTTCGAGATTTGAGCGAACCGATGAACGACCAGGAGACGATCCGCCGACTTGCGAAACACTTCGACGAGAACATGAGGACAGCGATCCTCGTCCGAAACGTCAGTCGGGTGAGCGAACTCCTTGAAATACTCGAAAGCAACGACCTCGGCGGAACGGTCAACGCGAGTCGCGGAAATGAACGGCAAGGCCTTAACGGGCACGTCCCGAATCGAGGAAACGGTCGGGGAAATGGGGGAGGGCCGCGCCCTTGGCAACAGCGAGGTGGCCAACAGGGCCAGTGGTCGAACTTCCCGGTCGGTCAACCACAAGGGCCGCCCAGATTTTCCAATCCGTGGCAGGGGCCACCGATCGCGGCGGCGACTCCGAATTTTTCGGTACCGCCACCATTTTACCCCGCGACGCCGCCACAAGCACCGGCACCGACGATGCAACAGGGAGCCGGAATAAATACGCACTTCCCAGGCACGAGCCAGGGAAACGCGTAAACGTTGCGTCCGTAAGGAACAGCGGGAATCCACGAGGCGCAACGGCGACGAAAAATAATGAGGAAGAGAGAAAGAGAGAAGAACGGAAAGAAGAAGAGAAGAAAAAAGAAGAAAAGAAGAGAAAAGAGGCAGAGAAAAAGAAGAAAGAAGAAAAGGAGAGACGAGAAGAAGAAAAGAAGAGACGAGAAGAAGAAAAGAAGAAAGAAGAGAAGAAACAGGAGGACAAGAGAAGAGAAGAAGAGAAAGCAGAAGAAAGGAAGAAGAAAAAGGACGAACTCTGGCGAAAGCGACAGGAGAAAAGAGAGAGAGAAAGAGAGGCAGCGAGAAACTCGAGGGAAGAAGCGACGAACTCCGAGGTAATGACGGCCCGTAATATCGACTGGTCGGAAGAACGAGAAGGGTTAACGAAGGACGGGGGAGAGACCAATCCGAAAAAGGTAGAGGAAAAGGGCGGACTAGATCAGGAGAAGATCAGTGCCGTGGAGAGAAGGAGGACGGATGGTCAACCCCAATTCGAGCCCATATCGGTTTCGGTGCCGACCACGACGAAGGACAAAACCGTCATCGCTAACGGGCAAGGTGCAATTCCCAAGAGAGTCGAAAGAAAAGTCCGCACGATTTTTGAAAGTCCGCAAGATTACCTCCTCGACATGCCACAACCAGGAGAGGGCGTGATTTACGACGAAACACGACCAATGTGCCCGGAGGTACCGATCGGCCTCGAAGGGGCGTTGGCCAGTGCATTAGTCGATAGTGGAAGCGAGGTTTCCTGTATTTCTGAAGAGTTTTACTCACAGAATTTGGAGGCTTTTCGAAACTGTCCGACGCTACCCGTAACGTCGATAAATGTTGTGGGAGCGTTCGGTGGAGGTTCGGGGAGGATCAAGCAGCAAGTGATGGCCACGGCGAGAGTGTACGACTCGGAGGGAGACGTGACGCTGTTAGTGGTGCCAAAGCTGCAGAGATCCGTGCTCCTCGGTATCGACGGGATGGACAGGCTCGGAGTCTATGTCGACACGCACAAAAAAGTGATAAAGGTGCGAGAGAAAATTGTCGGACGCCTCGTGGGAGGATACTGGCAGATGGAGGAAAGCCCATGCAGTATACCCGAGGAGGACAAGAAAATGGGGGAGAGTAGAGCGATGCTCGCTCGAGCCGAAGGCACTCGTGAAGAAGAAGAACCGGAAGTCGAAGTCACGAGACACGTTATGAGTGGAGAAGTACGAGATCCCGCCTCAGAGTGTCTTCGTGAATCAGAAGTCGATGAAAAGCTTCGAGAATGCGCCGACGTCGACATCGAGACTCGGCGAAGCTTCAAGGAATTGGTCTACGAATATCGAGACATATTTCGGAAACGACCAGGGCGGATGCAAGCATACGAACATCGGCTTGTCCTGAAGGACGAAAAACCATTCGTATCTCGCTCATACCCGGTTCCCATGGCGTACCGAGGAAAGGTAACGGACGAGATTAATAAAATGCTCGCTCAAGGGGTTATTCAAAGGTCAACCAGTACCTATATTAACCCTTTGGTAACCGTTATCAAGACTAACGGAGACGTCAGGTTGTGTCTCGATGCACGACTATTGAATGAGCATCTCGAAGGCGATTACGACTCGGCACTACCGACGGAAGAGATCTTCCAGAAATGTGGAGGCGCCAAGGTCATGTCGACCTTGGATCTGACCAGTAGCTTCTGGCAGATTCCCTTACATCCGGATTCGCGTAAATACACGGCGTTTCGACATGAAAATAAATGCTATGAATTTACGGTGACGCCTTTCGGTCTAAAAACCAGTACCGCGGCGCTTGTTCGGGGACTGGACATCGTCCTTCGAAACACCGGAGATTTTATAGTAAATTTCGTGGACGATCTGTTAGTGGTGTCGGGAGATACTCGACAACACCTACAACATCTCCGACAATTATTTTCGAGAATCCGCGAACATGGCATGACTCTCAAAATGGAAAAGTCTCATTTCTTTAGAAATGAAGTGAATTTTCTCGGGCACGTCGTGACGACGAAAGGGATACTGCCGCAGCCAGACAAGGTGAAATCGATTAAAGAATTTCCCCGTCCCCGTAATATAAAACAGCTGAGGGGTTTTCTCGGACTAGTGAATTTCTACACGAAATTTACGAGTAAACACGCTGAAGAAACTGTCCCCTTATTAGAGCTGTTAAAAAAGGGAACGAGCTGGAAATGGACAGATATCCACGAAACGGCTTTCGGAAGAGTGAAACAGCTGTTTTGCGAGTCGGTGGTACTAGAACATCCCGATGTAACGAAGCCGTATACCTTGACGACGGACGCAAGTGACTATGCGCTTGGCGCGACATTGTCACAAACCGACGAAAATGGCGAAGTCGGAGTGATTTCATTTGCTAGTCGAACACTCAAGGGGGCTGAGGTTGGTTACACCACGTCGGAGAAAGAATTACTCGCTATTGTCTGGGCTCTCCAAAAATTCCAGAGTTACCTTAAGGGAGCAAAGATAACGATAATTACCGATCATAAGGCGCTGGTGTTTCTAGAAACGTGCCGATTTACGAGTGACAGGCTATTGCGATGGGCGCTCTTGTTGCAAGGATATGATTTAACGGTGGAACATCGGCCGGGAAAATCAAATCTAGTCGCAGATACGCTAAGTCGTCTCCGTGACCACGCGTACGAGCCCGATGGAACAGCGCCCGGAAAAATAATAATCGCAGCGCTCGCACAAAAACCTTCGAAGTCCTTAGCAAAAAAAATGAGGACGATCGGTAATCTACAGAGGAACCAAGAGGATTTAAACGCCATTATTACTCTGTTAGAGGATGAGAAAGATACGGAGAATCACCCGAAAAACTACCGGCTCAGCGAAGGGGTTCTGCAGCGAGCGGCGAAGACTGGACAATGGAAGGTGGCATTGCCGGAGGAAATAAAAGAGATCCTGGTCGAAGAGTGCCACATCATGTACGGCCATGTCGGTGCAACCAAGGTGTTTCAGATGTTAAACGAGGATTTTGCATATCCTCGATTTGCTAAAAGCATCAGGCACCAGCTCGCCACGTGTGACACGTGCCAGCGAACAAAATGCGCGGTACAAAATAGTTATGCAAATATGCAAACTATTGTACCAGAAGGGCCGGGAGATTTACTCTCCATCGATTTTTACGGCCCATTACCGATGTCAACCGGGGGAGTGCGCCATATTTTGGTAACGCTGGACGCGTTTACAAAGTTCGTCACCTTATATCCGATGCGAAAAGCAAACACCAAAACGGTAATAAAGAAGCTCAGCACGGACTATATTCCAAAGTATGGCAAACCTAAGAGGATTCAATTCGACCACGGCACGCAGTTCACGGCCAAGGCGTGGAAAAAATGGTTAGAGGACGAAGAGATACAAGGAGTGTTTTCATCGATTCGGCACCCGCAGGGAAATATCGTCGAACGAGTAAACAGAGAGCTCGGACGATTTTTCCGCACCTTGCTCACCGACCGACATACGGCATGGGCAAGATGGGTGCCGATCATACAAGACTGTATCAACGACTCGCCTCATGATACCACAGAATACACGCCGCGGGAACTGCAGACGAAAAAACCACCGCATCGCCCGTGGAAAAACTGGATACCGGCGCTGAGGGAAAAAGCCGAAGAAATGGTCGAGTACGCGAGAAAACTCGAAATCGTACAGCAGCGAATATTACGAAAAGGCCGGAGTAGAGCCGAGAAGTTCGACGAGTGTCATCGCATGACCACCTACGAGGAAGGCGATTTGGTCCTCGTAAAAGCATTGAACGTGTCGAATCAAAACGACCAAGTCGCCGCAAAGTTCATGCCTCTTTACGAAGGACCATATCGTATTGGAAGGTGCGTGGGACTCGCGACTTATATTCTCGAGGACCCGGAGACAAAG
Organism: Ichneumon xanthorius; assembly: GCA_917499995.1. Taxonomy (NCBI): domain Eukaryota; kingdom Metazoa; phylum Arthropoda; class Insecta; order Hymenoptera; family Ichneumonidae; genus Ichneumon; species Ichneumon xanthorius. Next base: position 13,972,496 of record OU824210.1, read on the forward strand.
AGGCTGCGCGGAAGATTTCACTCGAGCCTAATGAAACGCTACCGGCAAAAGGCGAGTGCGAAAGGTGTAGAGAGCGAGGAGGACAGCAACGAGTCCTCAAAATTAAGGGAAAAAGGTACATCCAAGGGTTCGTTCACTCCCCCTAAAGGCTCCGAGACCGACAAAATAAGGTAAAAAAGTTTTGTCTTCAATTCACGCCAATTGCAAAGTGCGAGGCGAGCGCGCTGTCACAGGCGATCGCCGTGCCGTGACGTCATCACTAGACAGCCGAGCACAGCGGCCAGCGGCACGTCGCGTCGACCGAGAAGCCAAACGCGCATGCGTGGTGCGGTTCACGCGGAATAAATCTCTGGTGATTAAAAATATCTCCTTGAAGCCCTAAAATAATGCACTAAATAGAGACAATAAGCGAAACACGTGCTCGCACGAGATTAATATTCATTGTTCATTCTTGGCGCTCTGAAAGGACAACCTCTGTAATCCAGTCGAATATAGATATAAGTAGAGAATATTCTGGGTTAAGACGGAACCGAAAAAGGGTTAATAAAGATTTCCGCCTGGAATTTGAATAATAAAGCGAATCATTTAAACGTCAAACTTGTCTCTGACACGCCAGCCCATAATTCCTTCACGCTCGAGTCCACGAATCCGTCCGTTTGAATGCCCGTATAGCAGAAGGAGGCGCACAAATTCGGGATTATTGTACGAAGCGTTAGCTACCGTTACAATACCTTAATAATCGATAAACGTGAGTGAACGAAGTTTTAGATTTTTATTAATCCGCATTTGTACGAATACGCGTATTAGCTCATACTCACTACTTTTTCCTAACTTCACAATATTCCATCAGCGCGACAAAGTCGTTGGTTTCTAAATTTTTACCAAATACGTCTTGATAGTTTTAGTCTCGTCATATGCCTCGTGATATACATCGAATCTCTTTCCGCCTTGGGTGAATATTGAATCATTTCCACATCGCTGCTGGTTTCGGCGGAGTATGTGAAAGAGGAGAAAGAAATAATGAAGGGACCGAAGAGGAAAAAGCTCGTGAGCTAGTCTTATGCATGGCATTAGAAAGCTTCGTTCCTTGTCTAATTTTATAAGCCGCTGAAAGCTGCAATTCACTGTGACCACGAGGATGCGGCATCTCGTCGCCGGTGCGCACACACCACACACTACACTGCTTCTGGAATCCGGTTAAGAATAAAGTGCTCGCCCCTGTGTTCCTCGTACCGGATCCACTTTGTGTCCTCACCAGTGGCTATACGTTTATGTATATACACGTTAGGGTGGCACATTCTTTTTTACTTTTTCTTATTTTTATATCCCATCAAAAAAGTTAGGTAACTTGATGTTAAGTTAAACCTCGTGAAAAAACCTCACAGACAAAACATCCTCAACGGTCCATAAATTGAATCGCAGCCCACACTCACGAGGCATCTCTTAGACGTAATTTCCATCAAACTCTTTTCGCGAGGCAAAAGTTTACGTCAATCAAAGAAAGTATTCCAAAGTGGAACATTCGTGAGTAAGCGAAAAATACATTTATGTCACTCGGTGGGAAAATGGCGGTTTTTTCGCACGCGAAGCGTGCGAAAAACCCCATTTTCACACCTTGTGAAATAAAATTTTGTTCGATACTCGTGCGAAAAAACTTTTTCGCACTCGTATCAAAATGTACTATTATCAAATATGAAAAGTGCAAAAAAATTAAAATACCACTTCCTTGTCTCATAGGTTGAACTGAGTCGGTTTTTCTTGACGACGCACCACGAGAAAGACTGGCTCTGTCAGTCAAGCTTCAGGCTTTTCGAAAAACCCAAGGGTATTTTGAAAACGACTTTGTACTTATTATAACAAAAAGTGAATGTGATTTTTTGGTTTTTAGAATTGTCAGTGCTCCCTGCGCACCGCTTTAATCGGTATTGGGAAACTCATATCAAGAGGTTAATCGCCACTTGTCCGTACAATTATTTTTACTTCTGTAATTATTATTGATATTTTTGTTACACATACGGATTGAATAACTGGTGATGAAACGGCAATAATTCTTCTTTATTTCCATTTTTTCCATTTAAGTCACTTCTTTTTATTTTCGTCATCAACTCCGAACGGAATATTGCTTTATTGTTTAATTTGTCGCAAATAATTTGAGATGGCTTCATATTATTTTTATTAGACACCGTAGCACCAAATTTTTCAATCGCCCGTGATATTTCTGTGAGGTCACTCGACCCCCGTGCTTATTTTTATCTCCTCGTTTCTCAAGCTAGCCGAGTCATAAAGCCCGACTTAGTCTCTCACGGGTCACGGGTCAACGAGAAAAACCTGGAACCCTTTTGGCAGTTAATTTAGCAGGGCGTCACTTGTGCACGCTTCTACCTCGGCGGCCTACCAAGCTGCTGCGAAGTAGAAGATCTCGTCACAATACATATATGTAAAGGTAGCCGGGTTATTTTCACTAAAAACAAGCCCCTCAGCGCCCTCCGGGCGCGAGGGGAATGTTGGGGCTCCGACCCCCAAACTCCTCGGATAATGTCCCTCCGGGACATTTTTGAAGGCACTCACACACACGTCGCGCTGCGCGCTCCGTGTCAGAGTACGCGTGTTGCGCTGCGCGCTTCGGAGCAAGGTTCATGTCGCGTAAATAATTTCGACGGTAAACATTTGGCAAAACTTGGTATAGGCTTACTGTGAAAGTTAAACAATAGAATTACCCAGTATTAAAATAACTCATCCTAAAATAAACAAGCAGCCCCCGAAGAATGATAACAAAACATTAGAAAATTGTATCTCAGAGACAGAACGTTTAGAAAATTATATGGTTGACATATATCACTTTGAGAATATGATTATACTCCACAGCAATCGAGTTAGAACTATATAACTATAGAATTGCTTGGAGTTATATTACACGTTGGGTGAGTTCAACGGACTATGGTATGGTCCACGGACTATAGCATTTTTATAGCGGACGACAGAAATCGTCCTATAGGCAATAGTTGCTCTGCTGTTCTCACCTCATTGTCTCATCGATATGATACCGCGAACTATTAACTTGTTTATCCAAATGTAATTTATTTAGTATGATGACACCTTAACTTACATTTTTGCTAGAGGAGGCTATGTTTTCGTGAAAAAAAAAATTTCGGGATTTTAATGTCAGCGTACTAACAATGGTCGAAAACGTTGAGAAATGTGATTTTTAGCTGGCGTCCGGATGTATGTGTGTATGTATGTGTGTACGTGTGTATGTGTGTGACAGCGTGCATCGCTTAGAACGACTAAAACTCGGAAACGGCTTGGGATAGCGGGTTCAAATTTTGTACACTAGTAGAGTGGTCACGTCTCCTCCTTCGATATAATTTTCATGAAAATTGCGACCCGTTTCGGGATTTTACGGGAATTCGAAATTTTTGAAAAAAGTCTGTGGTAGCTCTAACTTTCGCAAATTTTGAGCTATCGTCATAAAACTGCACACGAATATAGTATTTTTATCAAAGACCTTTGGTATTGAATTTGGCCGAAATCTACCGAAGGGATCAGATTTTATAGAATTTTGATTTTTTTCAAAAATTACCAAAAACCGTCTAATTTGAGTAAACATGGAGGTATCGAGCTTAAATTTGGCATGGGAATGGACTAACACGGTACAATGTTTCGTATTAAATTTGGTAAAAATTGATCCAATCGTTTAAATTTTCTGGGATTTTGAAAATTTTCAATTTTTCTGAAATGAAACTTTTCAAAATCCCACAATCCCAATTGATCTGAATTTCTGAATCAAACACCACGCAAAGAGTAAAATGAATTATAGTATCGTAATCAGCGCTGAGGAATAGAAGAAAAATTGCCTTAAAACGACGCAATCTGCAAATTTCAGTTTGCGATATCCTATAATAAATTCTGGGGTCAATTTTTATGGTTTTACTTTTAGGAAATTTAGACATTTTCTATGTTACGAAAAAGGTGAAAAGTAATTTGCACATGATTTTTCTATACTTTTTGTTGTGAAAATTGTATTTTAATTATAGCTTCCTCTATGAGGAAGCCAAAATGGAACAACGGAATTTATCATAGAGGAAGTTATGTACGAAAAGGTAAAACATGAGGAAGTAATTGTGCAAATCACTTTGCACATTTTTTTTGGTCATAAACACAAATCATTATACAGAGGGTCATAATTCCAAATTTGGTCAAGTAATATTTTGTCGTTTCAACAAACACTGACATCTTTGAAAAGATGCCAAAGTCAATCATTGCAGTGAAATACACAACTCTCGTCTTTTCCCCGGAGGGTAGTCGGAAGATAAAAAATCATTGTAGGTAATCACCATTGTAGGGATGTTCAAGAGTTTTCTCACTCGCTGCATTTCATGATGTATTTGATGACTACGCTGCAAATTTCAAGAGTTTCGGTTCATACAAACCAAAGTTACAACACCGTACGGAGTCAAATGTGAAAATTTGCTTTAAAAACAAGCTATTTTTTAAAGGTAATCATCTGCGCAGAGGTTTTGAAACATTTCCATAGGTCTTGTGCATACTTAGCAGCTAAAAATATCGTTTCGCTGTAAATTTCAACTATATCGATCTTTAATTGGCACTTTCGCGATATGCATAAGATTAAGTATGAAATGGAAATACCTTCGCACGGAAAGTGTAAAACACAATTCAACGTCCATAGCTCCGAACGATTTTTTCAGAAAACGAAAGATATTTTCCCAATATCTGCCATAAAATCTATACACAAAAAATGACCTCATTCAGAAACGGTAATTTCGGAGTATGCGCCGATGTCTTCTAAACTTACGTTCTCTATCATTGTCGGTATGCTGGCGGAAGCTTGCTCGCAGGTCACTCGAGTGTATATAGAGAATAGAATTGAATGAGATGAGAGACGTATAGAGTGGCACGATGATAGAGGCGATAGATTTCCGCCTCCACGGAAAGAGGAGATACGTTCGAGAGGGATCGCGCCCAACGAGCCATCCCTGAGGCTCTTCCGGTGGTCTATTCCGTTAGCGAGTCGAGGAAGGTCCCTTGGTGCCCACACCATCTCTATTCCCTCGCCTTGCCGGAGTGAAGATAGAGCGAGACGATTTCTGCACTTTCCAGTCCTTCGCTGTGGAGAAGTACTCTTAGCCCACTGAGGATCTTGTTCCTCGGGATCTGGATAGTTCGCTCACCGTGCGTACACATTTCCTCTCTTCTTGTTACCAGAGACCAGCTTGTAACCGAGGAACCGAGCGATCCACGGTTACAAGGAACCTACGTGACTTTGGATAGCCGGCGGCCAGATGGATCGTCGGGTTGAAAGTGCGATGATAGCCAGACGGAAGAAGTTGGTAAAGAAATAGAGACCTGCCGAATAAGCGTGTAACAGAAAACAAGATAAACTGCACATGTGCGCGATAGGCAGAGAGTATTTTGTTCTCAAAATGAGAGACCCTTCAGACAAATCATTTAATCGGTTATCCTCCTCGGTGCACGAAGCAATTTAAGTTAGCGTAACCCGCCATGGAAATGAAGTATATGTCAGATATATAATTTATATATGCCATATATAACGGCAAATAGTTCTCTATCCCGTATATATCTTTTATATATCTGCCAGATATATAACAGGATACTACAATCTTATATTTTAAATATATATTGATTATATATTATATATATTAAGTATAATAAGATATATATCTTTGATTTGACAGAGCAGCGTATCATGTGTGGCTGCACACAGCCTAAACTCAAACTGCTCGGATTGATATGTAAATAGATATTGGCGATTGTATCTGGAGACTTAGATATCGAGGTACTGCACAACCCGTAATGTTCGGTTTCCGATAGCACCCATGTTTATGGATAATATTGTAGAAATACATTTTGAAAAGTTGTGAACAAGATTTTCCAAATTATTTAAATATGACATTTGAAACTATTTTATGCGTAACAAACCATCACATACGGACGCATAGGCGATCCGTTATCCAGTAGCATAGACACAAGTAAGGACATTTTGTTCTTTTTGCTTCCCCATAGAGGAAGCTTTGTTTTCGTAAAAAAAAAAAAAAAATTGAGATTTTAATGTCAGAATACTTAAAATAGTCTAAAACGTCGAGAAATATGATTTTTAGCTGGCGTCCGGATGTATGTGTGTATGTGTGTATGTGTGTGTGAATGTGACAGGGTTGGATCGTTTAAAATGACTATAACTCGGAAATGGCTTGAGACAGCGAGTTGAAATTTGGTACACTAGTAGAGCGATCACGCCGCTTCGTGCAGTGCTATTTTCGTGAACATTGAGGCCCAATTGGAGATTTTATGCGATTTTCAATTTTTTGGAAATTCTCTGTGGTAGCTCTAACTTGCGTAAATTTGGAGCAATCGTCCTAAACTATACATAAATATACTATTTTGATCAAAGACCTTTGGTATTGAATTTGGTCAAAATCCATCAAAGTGGTAAGATTATATGGGATTTTGAGTTTTTTGAGTTTTTTGAAAAATGACTAAAAATTGTCTAATTTGAGTAAACTTGGAGGTATCGATCTTAAATTTGAAACGGTAATGGACTAATACTGTACAATGTTTGGTATTAAATTTGGCGAAAATTGTTCTAATCGTTTAAGTTTTATGAGATTTTGAAATTTTTTGTTTTTTTTGGCAAAGTTGTATTTTTTGTCCGACACGAGTTTATGTATCAAGTGTCGCCCTAGGAGTAAAATAATTCGGAGACTCGTCATCGGTGGAGGAAAAATACATTAGACGTGGCCACAAAACGGTGAATATTGGATAATTGACTTAATAATTAAAAAAAATATTTTTCCAAAACCCTGTATTTTCGTTAATTGAAGTAGGTGCACGGATCTAACAAAGCGAAGACATTGGTGTATTTTTTCGCGCTGAACCTGAATCGGCCAGTCATTTTGCATAAAAGGCAAACACGACGTTGACGTTAAAACAAGTTGAAAATTGAAATTTTCATATGGCTTCCTCATATAAGTTGCAAATTGAAATTGTCATGTGGCTTTCTTATAAAAGCTGCAAATTGAAATTTTCATGTGGCTTTCTCATAAAAGCTGCAAATTGAAATTTTCATGTGGCTTTCTCATAAAGGCTGCAAATTGAAATTTTCATATGGCCTTCTCATAATGTTCCTTTATTTGCGAAGTTTCCTCTATGAGGAAGCCAACAATACGGAAAATGCTTCCTCATAGAAGAAGCTTCGCAAATAAAGGAACATTATGAGAAGGCCATATGAAAAATTCAATTTGCAGCTTTTATGAGAAAGCCACATGACAATTTCAATTTGCAACTTTTTTTATTTTGTAATAAGCAAGAGACTAAATAAACAGATTTATTTTTATTATCAGAAAATTAATGTTCATCACAGTATTATTTTTAAGTCCTTATTAATGTTCACTGCATGTTACTGACCATGAGGACCATATGCCTATATATGACCATATACCTACATGCCTTATATAGTCATATATATAGAACATATAAATTCCAATGCACTCGAAATGTATAGGACATATACAAAAGATATAAACGCAATATATGTCAGGTATATGAATGAAATATGCCACATATACGAAGAATATATACTTAATATATATTTTAAAGACAGATTGATATATTATTAATATGTCCTGTATATTATAATACCTTTTATATATCTTCGTTATACTTTTCAGATATATGAAGCGGCAAAAAGTCCTACATATCAGATATATACTGGACATATATTATTTATCCAGAAATATATTTATGTAGGGTAGAAGTGGGGAATATGGCCCGGTCCATATATCATTGATTTACGTGTTAATCGAGGTGGGCCATATTCACCACTTTTACCCTATATAATTTATTTCCATGGGGGACGTTTATTTTGTATAAAAGGAATCTACTTATCGGGTTCAGTTTAATATTTATGAGAGGAAAACGTAGTCAAGACGTTCTCCGACATATACAAAAATAGTGTACCAGCGCGTTTTTCACACCCGAGGAGCAATAATAATTTCAAATTGTAGTTATCTGAATATCTATCTTTACACGATAAATATCACTCTTTCGCCAGAGCACGGTACCGACGAAAATCGTGCTCTAGCGAAAAAGGAGAATAGTAATTGATATATCCCTTGGAATTGTTAGCTTTTGGACTCTTTTGGTATAAGATGCATTGTATCTAAAATTAATCGCATCCAACCGCATGGCTTTTCCTATCCGTATTATCACAGTAACAGTTAATTTGTCGGTTTCTATTACTGTTCTCCAGAAGTGGAACCCAGTTCGTCAATCTTTAATTTAAGTTACATAGAATCATATTTGAGAAAATATAGTGTCGTATAATAAGTTGATGGTGTCATTATATATTTGGAACTCGCAATAAATCTCCTATAGCGATTTAAACAAAAATTCAAATTTTCCCTGTCTGTTTATTCTCGTTTGTTGATTAGTTTTTGGAATAGCTGAAGCAAAAAGTTCAAAATTTGACAGTTAACCGAAAGGCGCCTGATGTTAGCAATATTAAAGAAGTCAAACGACAAGTATCTCTGGTTGTCAGCGACATTGCAGTTCATTCGGCGAAAAGACCAATAGTAAATATAGAAAATTGGAAAATCGTAATGTAGCAGCCGGACTTGCGATAAGACACTCTATTTATAGTACAAGGTAGTTTCGCAATCCTCGTTTTTCTCGGACCGAATAAAGCTTACGGGAATCGGTGTTGGCTCAGCCATGACAAAGACAACTAGTTCCGGTTTCGAGGAAGCAAGCAAAGGCGCCATCGATCGGGCCGCGAGAAGCGAGATAGGAAGAGGTACATCCGGCTAGCAAACACCTGGAATGCGTTTCCGGAGTTGTAATTTCAACCAGTATGGCGGCGGCCACTTGCGGCATTGGCGTCGATAACGTGGCAAGTTGTAACTGCAGCGCACCCCTCTGTTTATTTACCGGGACCTTCCAGCTGGTGAGGGTAGAATGGATAGCCTCGCCCTCGAGGAAGCTACTCATTGCACACGTCTCTGTTATTCCTCTTCACCTCTTGCAGCATCAAAGCAAAAGGCCCTTATGCATTCCTCTTTCTGATACTCAATCGTGTTTCTTTGATTTTCAGCTTTATTCCCCTCTATGACTGTAAAAATTGCGTTTAAACACATTTTATTTACGCTCCAACAGTATCTACTATCGTTATCTATTAATGCAATATTATAAAGTCACTTTTTTGTTGGACCTTTCTAGAAGAATAACATGAAAAAAAGATAAAAGATAATATGCCTAAAGTTGTTTCCTGTGTTTGCCATGCTCGTCGAATAATTACTTTCTTGTCAATCTCATTTAAAATTACCTAATTTCCGGAAATACTGCTAACGTTCCCATGCACCAGTTTCTTTTATATAAAGCGTTTATTTCTTACGTTTTTGTACATTAGAGCGTAGAATAGAAACAAAAAAAATACCAAGACAGTATGGGTCTTATGGGCTATTCAATTGGGAGTACTAGGTACGGTACAATGGGTATATCTAAGTATTAAATCGGTGGTCTGCTGTATCGGTGATTTTGTACTGATTTATGTGCTCCGTCAGGCGTTGGAGTTAAGGGAAAAGATATGTCAGGGACATTAGGAAATGAAAAAACCCCTACAAAGGCGACGTTGAGACGGTACTTAGCCTAGGCAATATTTATAAACTGGATATTATAAGGTACCTACGAAGCCGAGTAACCATAGTTACTCGGCTTGGTTTTTCCCTAGTCAACAAGTGCTGATGTTGAAAAGCGTCATGCGATTTCGACGATTTATCAATTTATCAACTTATTGTGCACTTTATGAAGTTTTTATGGTTAATTTTTTGGAATTTTTTTAGATGGGTAGATAAAGTTGGTTAGAGAGTAAGTAACAAGAGTGGGTGGGCCCAAGAATTCGCTGCAAATGATTAGTTCGAAAATAATCAGGAAAAGATTTTTGGACTGGCGTCGTTCGAGTCATGAAGGTCCTCTATGTCCGCGTACTTTGGATGGCTCTAAAAGTGTGGGCGATGTGGGCGATTGTCTAACGACGGCGACGGATTAAGCAGTAAGGCCATAAAACTGGGTCTTTCGATACGAAAAGCCTTACGATCCATTTTTAGAGTTCTGTGCATCTGCTTAACCCGAGCAATTATCGGATCAATTAAGACGTGTCTTTTAGTAATTAAAGAAAATGTATATAACAGCTTATTGGTTATTGCTAGAACTTTGAATTCCCATGGACTTTTCCGTCATTGTGTGAAATTTTAATGCAAATTGCTTAAGGGCTTATGATACAGTAAATGCGTAAAAACACACGCATGTTTCGTTTTTTTCTCGGTAAATATACGCTTTATCTATTTAATTTTTATAGGGTGCAGGGAGATATATTAAAGAACATTTAGGCATTTTTTCACTCAATTTTATTATTATCGTGTATGTTTCTTAACGGTCGGCGTAAACAATTTTTTTCGAACGTTCGTTTGCGATGTCCCTAATTTCGACTTATCATTTTATCTGAAACAAAAAAATGTTAATTGTTTCTTAACAAATGATATAACACGTGATCCTTCGACATAATAATTTAACAGAATAATCTTGACACCATAAACTATCAGAGAAAAATCGAAATTGTACTAGGACGTAAGTTCGTAAGATGGTTCACAGATGCTTCGAGACGTGAAATTAAATTCATATCGTGCCGTGCGCTATGAAACATATCATATCGTATCTTCATGGCGCATTCTGCAATTCACTTCAGAATGCGTACAACAAACGTACAACAGATGCGAAGATTTGTGTTTGCTATCGCTCCATCCAACTCAGTCTCGATATAATGTTATCACCCATGGTTACATCTTCACTTGAATTTACTTTATTAATTGTTAACTGGCAGTTTATCACACCCACGTGCTTCGGTCTGAAGGTTAAAAGTCTAATTAAAAAAAAAATCATAATCCGGCAGTGATCTTGGTTATTCATATTTCGTACAACGTGAATTAAAGTTTAGTCTGTCAAAGTTCATAACTTTGTGAATACAATAGTTTCGTGAAAATCAATAATATTAGGAGAATAAGTTCTACAAAAAAATTGTTAAATGAGAAAATAAATTATACATTAGATATCGTATTCTTATTTTTGCTTCTGAGATTTATCAGATTTCCTGCAAACCATCTTCGACCATATTTTCTATTCGTCGTATCTATTCGATCCAATTTTCTATCTGCATCATCTATCCGCTATGTTTATCCAGTCATAGTATTTCCTTGATCCAATTTGCTATTTCTTTACTTTATTTACTATTTGTTACATACATACATTTTTTTGTAGTCGACAGTTTCTTTTTATTATTGGTACTTCTATAGCAATGCATTTTTATCTTCTTCGTTTTTCTATGTCTTCTTGCCTCTTATCATTGAGAGGAAAATGGTTCTTGTTATTGTATTCGGATAAAGATCCTGTAAAAATTGACACAGAAAACTAAAATGTGTCTTGTCCACTATTAAAAAGCATCAAACCTACGTGATCTGTACGGTTATATCCGGAAACGCGCAAGGAAGGAAACGTGGTCAATGCTAAGGACGGGCCGAAAATGTAAGATAGTAGAGAGGACAAGGTTGGATAGTGATAGCGGGCAAAATGAGTGAGTGAAAGTGACCGAGAGCGTGAGATCAGTTCATCGGCGAGGCGGGACACGGAAATAATAACGCTAGGCTCGGAAATCCCGGTCAGGTCGAAGAGCTGAAGGATAAAGGATTGCCCGGCGCCCGAGAAGACGCCTGAGAAAAATGATTTCTCTTGGGCAGCAAGCGGCCCTCGTCACCACTACAGCCCGCTCGAGCCGTTCTATTTCTACGTTCTAGTCCCCGTGCTCGCTTGTATGCTATACGCCCAGAAGCTTTATCACCACACCTACGTATAAGTGTGCAGCAGTAGATATATGGAACGCGAAATAGCCGAAAGGGCATTTATTATATAACCATACTCCTTCATTCTTCTCCGGCCTGTTTCTTCTTCGGAAGGGGTATCACGTAGGGCGAGGGTTATTGTTTCGATGTGGGTTAGCTTCCGACGTACAGCGTGACGGGAATGCCAGTCGTTAATAAAACCGAAAAGGGCCAGTAACTTTTTCCCTTTTCCATCTGTCTCTCCGGATGTTGCTATTTTGCTTCCTTGCACGCGCCGCTTTTACGCTGATCTTCGGGGCGTGTTGTATATTTTCGATGTATTTTATCCTCGATATATATTTTGACCTCGCTCTCACATTACTTGCAGACATTCGAGACATGTTCATAGGATTTCGAAACGTTGAGAAATGTAAAACAATAAATTAATATATTGGCAAAATGAATGTAGTCCTTTCGTTATGTCTGACGGCGCTTAAGTATGAGAGAGGTCTAAGAGAGAATTACAAACACTTCCCAATCGGATAAAAATCTGAAAAAATCGAGCATATGAAGGTGCTGCAAAGATTGTTCGTGCATAATAGTAATTTCAAAATGTTATTAACTAATTACTGAAATAAAAATGTATGCAAAAAATTAGCCCGCAACGTAATTTTTTTCTCTTAAAAATGATTTGCTACTTTTTTTGAATACATATGAATTTTTTTAGAATTTTATGTAATGCTTGAAAATTGCGTCTTCTTTATGTTAAAACTTGTTTAAAATTGCAATTTTCAAACATTACATAAAATTCTGAAAAAATTCATACGTATTCAGAAAAATTTACAAAACTTTTTCGTAACAAAAAAATAGGTTGACGGGTAATTTGTTGCATACTTTTTTATTTCAGAAATTTGTTAATAATTTTGGAATTATTATTATGCACAAACAATCTTTTCAGCACCTTCATATGCTCGATTGTTTATCTTTTCAGCACCTTCCATATGCTTGATTTTTGTTCAAATTTTTATCCGATCAGGAAGAGTTTATGACTCTCTTATTTCTCTCGCAAACGTAGGCGGCGCCAGACATAACGAAAATACTACCTTAATATACGAGAAATTCGAGTGTGTATATCAAGACAGATGTCGTAGGGGAGACCGAGGCAAAACGGAATAATGGGGCAAAATGCAATTTTCCAATAACTTTTGTATAGTGGCGGTGGTGGTGAGTGGGGCAAAACGGCATTGAAAATCCGGATGTATCGTCGGGACAAAATAGGGCATCGAAAAGTTATTGGAAAATTGAGTTTTGCCCTACTGGCCCATTTTGCCCCGCTCTCCCCTATACACTCGATGGTCGGGTTTACAAGATTACACTAACGTGGGCGAAATGTATAATTAAATGGGTCGGTATCATCAAGAAATTATACGTTCGATCTTGATTATCCATTATGAATTACTTACCCTCTATTTTTCCTGTTTATAACACACGGAGGGTACAAGTAAGTACCCAAACCCCTTTAGTAATCAATTGCTTTAACAAATAACATGCTTACCAATTACCGAATACGAGATTTCACCAAGGTTGCTGCCACAAATGATGCGTGATTTCCCCTGCTCCTTCTCTAAACCCTTATCCTTCCCGTCCCACCGTGCCCCTTTCACTTCGAAGAGGATGGAAGGGGCGATGAGTTTCCGGCGGAAGCGCGGCAGCAATTCGGCCGGAGAATGGCTTTCCGTTGAACCCCATGAAACTTTGCTCGAACCTTGGTAGGAAGGTACGTAGAAGGAGTAAGTACCTACCAGGGCGTACAACGACAGGCCACAACGTTTTCGGGTGATTCGCTCGCAGACGCGACGACATTGCTGAAACGTGGCAGCACATCCAGCAGTGGCGGTGGGAGCAATGGAAGTAGCACCAAAACGTTCTAGTATTGGAACGTATACGGAGATGAGGGACGGCAAGGGTTGCACGACGCGAGAGCGGAGTCGAGTCCTGCGGTTAGTTTCGAGGCGTTTCGCGGTGATAACTCGGGACGGGGCGTTCGTTCCGTGATGGAGACGAAGCACGCCAGTCGCTTCAAAGTTTGGACAGAGAATGAGAGTGGCGGAACAGTGGAGGGGACAGGAAGGAGAGGGATTTGGAGGGGAAAGATGAAGGAGTAAGAGGATAGGTGATGATCGAGTCGATATCGGGGTTGCCGTATAGCCGGATAGAAGCAGACAAGGCCCAGCGACGAACAGGGAGAGGGAAGGATGCATCAGGCTCCTTCCTGTACGTACGTCGGTATGGCAAATGAAACGATACAGCGATTGGCGGCTGAAACAATCCAGGTCGGGCAGGTCCAGGCTGGCGATTACACCCCAGCACTGGCACGATCCATGCCCGGTTCTGGCAAATGTTGCGCCATTGCTGGGATGTAACAACCAGCCGGACCAAACCCGACCTGGGAACCTCCGGCGACTAGCTATTGTTACACTTCTATCTTTATTCGTGCAATATGTTTCCATAGGTCATTCACTGTGGGTGGCCAATCACTGTTGAGTCAGCAACACATGCACACTGTACTATACTTGTAGTTACTATCTTACTGTATTACACTAATAAAAAAATTTGGTGGACACAAACTTAAATGACTCGGTTCAATCTGTTGAAATAAATATGTACGTGACAAGAACAAAACAATTAATTGTTTTTCGAAAATGAGAAACACCACGACAAATATGACGCTAGGTGACTTCAGACGAATTTAATTTGTAGTAATCAAATATGTATTCTATCCAACTTATATATGTAATTGAGTGGCCAAACTTCTTGACGTTTCAATTACATCTTTTTTTTTTTGTATGAACAGAGACTGTGCTTCTGGTATGAATATTTCTTTGAATCAACAAAATGCATGTTTGAAAGAAAAACGTAGTTTGGTCACGTAATATCGTAAGGTTTGTGTTGCGGGAACTGAAAAATTACTGTGGCGAGAGTGGTGGAATCGGGATGGTGTTGAAAGAAGCTCATACGTTATTGAAACTTGGATGGAACTTTTATTTTCACGAATGATTCTGAGAGACGACGCGTGCGGTCGTTACCGATATTCTCGTGACACTGACCGCTGGTCAAGGGTTCTCGTTGCTCGAACGAGAGCGAGTATGATTGCGTTGTGCATACATGTTAGTTAGGGCGTGTGTATCTGTGTTCGAAGGTAGCGACGAGGTATAAATAGTGTCCGGTACCGTTTCAAGAGCGTTTGAGAATATTCCGAATTCAGCTAACTACGGGAACGATACTTTTGCCGAAACAGTTTGGAAAAAAATTTATAATGTTGAAAGAAACCATCACTCACTGGACGTAAACAAATCGTATTTTTTAATTACGTAATACTTATCAACATTGGCGTACGAAAACAAAATACATTTTTTATTTAATTAGTAATCGCTTTAAAGTAATAATGATAAATGATTTAACTGCTTATCAGCAACAATACACGGTACTGTCTGCGCGAGGAACGACTATCTGTTCCAACTCCAATATTTCATCGGTGCTACATTAAATGCTTGGTATTAATCGAAACTAACAGAAAAGCATTTCCGTTTCTGCGACAAATTTTTAGTTAGTACCGACGAACTATCCTGCGAGTTTTATATCTTCCCAGGAACTGTTTCAAGTGCGAGAAGCGATTACTCGTGCTTGCCATCTACCGGCATTATTTAGTCGTTGCCATTTCGAAGTTTAGTCAACAAAATCATAATTGGTTATAATGGTTTTATTTATCTGCAACGCGGTGGGATGGGACAGGGGGCGGGGAATTCGAAATGAAAATAGTGAATCGGAAAATAAAACAAAAATAAATATTTATTGTAATAGCCAAAAGGAAATAGACATTCGGTTTTTATTTTAATTGGGCGCCAGTCGCCTTCACGGCGACGTCGAATGTCTGTTTATTTAACAAAGAACAAAAAAGGGGAATGACTCGAAACAATAATCTCGGGGTAGTCAAAGGGTTCTTGTCGACCTCGCGGCTCTTAATTATTACCTCCGTTCCGGGAAAACTCGTTTGGGTTCGAACGGGGTGTTTCGGGTAAATCGCGGGGCACTGCTGTGACGCGCGTGACTCGATATAATAAAAACAGGACCAATGAAAAACGAACGGAAGACTTACGTGTACTGCTCGACTCTCACCGGCGTCATGCCGCGGAAACGCGCTTTCGATATTACACGAACACCGGTCCGCCTTAGTCTCGCACTGTCATACACGGGATAGCCGGGGGGGGGGGGGGGCGGAAAGGAGAGAAAGATCTTCTATATTGAATATGGGGTAAAATGTTCCTTGGCTCTAATTTCTTTAGCGGGAGAAAGATGTTCTCGGAGACGCTCAGACTCGATATAATGCAAGCGTAGGAGCCGAATTCGTTACAACGCGTTTCACCGCGCACGTGGCTCATTAACGAAAACAATCGAGGACAAATATTTAATATTCGGGCTTGGGGAAACGCGGGAATGCGTCAAGAGTTTCCAAAAGGGTAGCGGAGGGCTTTAGGAGTTGTCTCACTCACTCTATATCACACTGATCACTTAATTCACAATAATAACTAATTACTCGTGGGAGGGCAAGAATACGACACGCTGTCGCTACAATGGGTTGCACCGAAGTGACGAGATCGGACTCGCACCTCGGTTCCTCTCCTCTCGTCACCTCGGTTTTCGGGAACACGTGATTATGCCTCGAGCACTGGACAGAGCAAGCGGTTACCGTGTTGTTGTTCCGTCTCTCTCGCTCCTCGACGTCGACTTGTATCCCGTTTCCCTGATCGTCATCGCTCAGGCAGAGGTGCTTTATTCTTTTCGTTTGAGATCGGCCTATTCTACTTCCCGTCGTTTTGATCGAGGGGAGAAAGCCGATCGGAGCACTCTGCCGTGGCGAATAGGTTGGACGGGCCCCCACGATCTCCAGACGACGTTCGGTGAAACCAAAGGGATGATATCATACCCCTTTGTACGAACGTCCTTGAATTGACCACCCCGGGCGGGACCTCGTCGACTCTGTAGCGCTCGCTCAACGTCGCTCGGCTCTTGGCTAACTCGGGAACGGTGGGGGGGGGGGGGGGGAGGGGGACGGTCGGCGAACTATATTCCAAAATACGGCGGCTTATAATACGAAATCAAATATCTATTCCGTCGTGTCACAGCAGCCTTCGGGCAACCCTTTTCTTCCTGAATTATTTTTGTTACATGGTATAACCATATTCAGTGAACGGAAAGGTCCAATATGAGAAACACAATCTCGATAATTTTACCGAGTACGATTTGAATGGACTATACGTCGCCATGTTAAAGGAAATAAATTGTATTGAACTTAATAAGGAAGTGTTTTTGAGTGCACACTATTTCTGATTCAACAAAATAATCCGTTTAAAAAAGGTCGTTAAGTTCGTCCCCGCTAAACTAAGGTTCACTTTACATCAAGAAATTATTTGAATCGATTATAGTGATCAGCATGCAGCTTAGCGTTTCGCCCACCTCATCTTTGACAAAATAATTCGTTAGTATAATCAGATAAATGTTTCTTTCAAAATCGAGGAAGCTTTAAAAGAACTGAATATTCAAGTCTACTCATCGGCTTCAACCGAAAACTTTTTCGGTCTTCCTGACAAAAAATCACCTCCATCCAATCCGATACACGCACTTATGTGCGATATCATTCAGTTATATGGCGTCAGAAATTCCAATGAAACGATTGCATTACCAAATCACGGTGTTCCCCAAAATATTTTGAGGCTTAGTTCAACAAAACCATTTATTAAAGGAAAAAATGGATTGTGTTCTTCACATGAAAAAATGAAAATACGCATACGTTTTGGTTGACCGATCGTTGATCAAGCCAACCAATCTGGTCGATATTCCTTTGAAAAATTAGAATGTTTGAACTAGATTGGTGTTTCAACATTGATCATATTGTTGACTTAAATACGCCTTATTTCATTTAAATAAAGATTGGTCAACCTGACCAAATCTCCGGTCAACAAAATTCCTTTATTTCAATCAACTGTATTTTTTTTCAGTCATCGTGTAAATGGCACACACTGCCCCAGGAGACTCTAAAATTGCTAGTCGACGATCTGCATCCACTTTTTCTCCGGCGTTGCCTCTCTTCAGTCCCGGCATCCCTGATGTCGAGGACGACCCTTTACTCCGTTCGCCAGCGCGACGATAGGAAAGCCATTTGTATGCGGCGAACATACGGCCTGTGCTTTCGATCGCCGGCCTGGCATACCCACTGTTGAGATCGTTCCACGGTTACGACCTCGCACCTCTGCGCCTCGCGCATATAGCACGTTAGGGCCGTAGGGTAGCAGAGGGTTCAGGGAGTCCTCGACTAACCGAAATTTCTATGTCTCCTCTACCCCTCCGCTCGTATATCAAGGCTTGAAGCTCTCCATGCTTGCCAAAATACGTTCAATACCCTCCTTCTGCGTGGCTAAACCGCTGTGGATTTTTGTCAGGGATCAGTTTCGTGGGTCCTGTATACATCGTGAATCTCCACCTGTGCTCTGCCATTCGCAATTTTATCTCAAATCTCTTCATAACCATATGCGCCGGGACGGTTATTTTGACAAACGGTAAGCGGTAATCGACAGTAGAGTCGTCAAAAATTCTTAAAACAGTTTCGTGATTCTCGAAACAGGACATAGAACGCAGTCGAACGTGACATTTTTAGGGCGATCGGACATTTTAATTACCTAAAAGACCAGGCGGCATATAAATCATCACATGTTGCCTCAAACTAACAGTTCGTGTTAAGAACTTGACGGAATGAACTGAAAGCTGTTATTTTCGCAGTGTCACAGGATGCTCCCAAACAGTTGACAATCTTAGAATTTATAAATGCTATTCATCTTCTAAAGCGCATAGAATCTTTTTCTTCTTCTATATCTGTTGTCTTCCGACGTCCATTTTCACGCTAAAACTGTACATGGAAATTGTTGCAACAACTTGATCTAATACGTACCCTAGTAGAAATTGAAGTAGTTCTGATGAGGCCCTGAAAAGGCCATGCCAGTGCTTTATCAGTACCCCATCAGGCCCTGATATACGTAACGCTCCAAAGTTTCTACCAGAGTGTGTGACAAATTGATTTAGATCCTAATACCTCGAAGAACTTGATATTCTTCATCCGTTTTTAGTTAAACTTAACAGAGGTTTGTTCTGAAGCAGAAAGTCTAAGTTTTACTCAATACAAAAAATTGCACCGGGCGATGTATATGGCCCACCTCCATTAGCACGTATAATAATTATATATAGGTCGGGCCATATCCACCACTCTCAGGCTATAACTGTTCATCGCGATCGTTCCAACAACTAGATCCTGACCTAATACGTACCCTAGTTGAAATTTTAGTATTCCCGATGAGGCCCTGAAAAGACCTTGTCAGGGCGTTGTCAGCAACTTATCAGTCCTTGATGCGCGTAACTCTCCAAAGTTTCCACCAGAGTATGTGAAAAGTAGATTCAGATCCTAAAACCACGAAAAACTTGATACGCCCCCATCGCTTAAAACACCGAGCAAAGTAGTGCGAGGATAACAGTTGAACGCTTTACATTTCAGACCATCGAGAATACAAGAGCGCTTGCGAGCAATGCGTTACGTTTTCCAGAACCAGCGAAACATGTAGTAGTGAAAAACACTGTCGTTGGTGCAGTAAATACAAAAGGTTGAGAGGCAAAGCGTTGAAAAAGTGTGAGAACACCGAGGAACGAGGGCGTAAACTTTCAACATTTAGACACCGACGAGCATCTACGCTCGTCGTTGTTGTCGTTTCCAACGCTCGCAGTATCCGAGTTTTTCTCGCGAAAATGCCACGATGAAATCGTTCACCCGTGGAATTCCGTATCCGCCAGCTGCGCAAGCGGCAATGGAGTTTGCTCACGGAATCAGAAGGATCCCGGGGCCGTTCGCTCGGTGGCTGCATATTTTGCGCCTCCCGTTAGATACGTCGGTTCGAGGAAGTCGTCGGGTAAAGGGCACGGACAGGGTGCCGGTGAGCTTGGAAAACTCGCTCGAGAGTTCAACGAGTGCCATCTCCCACGTCCGTTTTACGTGTAGTAGGGATGCATACATACATACCTGTGACTGGAATATGGATGGAATTCTTGAAAAACCAGTAGAAAAGAAAATAACGCTAGTCTCACTATGAGTGTTATGCTGCATTTTCACATACGAGTACCTCTCACGCTCTGCAACTTTGATGAGACCGGATCGCAAGATCCTTCCTTCCGTCCGCACATTCCGCACGATAAAACACTGGAGGATACATAAATCATATATATTCTATCATAAGATAATTGTTATTTCCAATCTACACTGTAAAGAAAACGGTGTTAAATTCAACACTGCTTTAACACCATAATGTGGTCCGTATAAGTCAATTACTTTGGTGTTAAAAGCAGTGTTAAAATATCCCGAGTAGAAATTTTCGAGTGTTACATTGGGCCGTGACAGGATCCTGATAAGGCCTGACAAGGGCTTGAGAAGGCCTTATCAGGACCTTATCAGGGCCCGATAGAAAGCTCGAAAATTTCTACTTGGGATGGTGTAAAACATGCGGTGTAAAATCAGTGGTACTTACAGTACGGACATTCTAACAGTGTAACGGTGTACAGTAACGGCGAACTTTATTCCTATGAGAGTAAAAAGGGTTTAAACGGTTGAAGTAAATATAATAAATTGTTACGAATAATTGCCCAACATAGTAATTACTTGGTACATCGTGATAATTATAAATAAATAAAAGAATATTCATGAAAAAAAACGCTACGATCACGAATATTTATGGTGGCGCAGTGGCTGAGACGGGATTCGAACTACCTACCTAATGCTTATTCCTGTCTACCTATGCCTACTACCTAACACGTTACCGACTACGCTATTGCTTACTTGTGAATTTCTCTTATTCAAATTCTATATAAGCTACTCGGGATATTAATGGTCATACATTACTGCGTCATTCAGATAATAATTACACGGCATGATTATGTACTTGTATATTATTTATTGTACTATTAAAAAAATACAAAATGCAAAAAATCTGGACAAAAAAAAACTTGGCATGCCAGTTTTTAGGCACGTCCGAGCGTAAGCGAAAAGAAGTGCCTTATACATTCGTCATCGCAAAATCTGTTACTACCTGAAAAATAAAAAATACCAGTATAACTTTGCGTTTTGACCCTTTTACGTGTGCGTGTGCGTGTGCGTGTGCGTGTGCGTGTGCGTGTGCGTGTGCGTGTGCGTGTGCGTGTGCGTGTGCGTGTGCGTGTGCGTGTGCGTGTGCGTGTGCGTGTGCGTGTGCGTGTGCGTGTGCGTGTGCGTGTGCGTGTGCGTGTGCGTGTGCGTGTGCGTGTGCGTGTGCGTGTGCGTGTGCGTGTGCGTGTGCGTGTGCGTGTGCGTGTGCGTGTGCGTGTGCGTGTGCGTGTGCGTGTGCGTGTGCGTGTGCGTGTGCGTGTGCGTGTGCGTGTGCGTGTGCGTGTGCGTGTGCGTGTGCGTGTGCGTGTGCGTGTGCGTGTGCGTGTGCGTGTGCGCGTGCGCGTGCGCGTGCGCGTGCGCGTGCGCGTGCGCGTGCGCGTGCGCGTGCGCGTGCGCGTGCGCGTGCGCGTGCGCGTGCGCGTGCGCGTGCGCGTGCGCGTGCGCGTGCGCGTGCGCGTGCGCGTGCGCGTGCGCGTGCGCGTGCGCGTGCGCGTGCGCGTGCGCGTGCGCGTGCGCGTGCGCGTGCGCGTGCGCGTGCGCGTGCGCGTGCGCGTGCGCGTGCGCGTGCGTGTGCGCGTGCGTGTGCGCGTGCGCGTGCGTGTGCGCGTGCGTGTGCGTGTGCGTGTGCGTGTGCGTGTGCGTGTGCGTGTGCGTGTGCGTGTGCGTGTGCGTGTGCGTGTGCGTGTGCGTGTGCGTGTGCGTGTGCGTGTGCGTGTGCGTGTGCGTGTGCGTGTGCGTGTGCGTGTGCGTGTGCGTGTGCGTGTGCGTGTGCGTGTGCGTGTGCGTGTGCGTGTGCGTGTGCGTGTGCGTGTGCGTGTGCGTGTGCGTGTGCGTGTGCGTGTGCGTGTGCGTGTGCGTGTGCGTGTGCGTGTGCGTGTGCGTTTATCCACTGTAACAACGGAACGGCTCTACGGATTTGGCTCCAATTCCATGTAGTCATCATACATTAGTCACAGATGGTCCACTAAGTTTTGCAACTTAATCGCTTCAGTCGTTCCCAAACGGTAGGGACAAGAATGCTGAAGAATTTTTTTTTTTTTTTTTTTTTGGTTATCTTTATCCATTTTATCAACCAAACGACTTAATCAAAGGCTTTTAAATTTTACATACACACCATATACAATTCTTAAACAGCATATGAAGTACCGCGATCGGTAAAACCCGAAATTCATTTTTTTTTAATTATTATTATTTTTTATGACGCTGACCCTGGACGATCAAACAAAAAATCTTACATGAAACAAAATATCCACTTTATACCATAAAGCGGATATTATAACATTTTCCTTTATACAGTCGAAGATCAACACCCGCGAAAAAAAATGACAATTTATTTTTTTTATTTATTATTCTAATAAGAAACCGAATTCATAGAATTTATTTGTAAATCACACTCGTGGAGGCCAGTACAAACATTAGAATAGATATCATAAATTATAACCGAGCGCAAAGCTTAACTTGTATCGCGCGTCTTTTTATTCTCCAATTAACATCAAAAAGCCGTATCATGCGTACCTTGTATACAGACAACACGCCTTTCTAATGTTGGTCACAATATAGAAACGAAGCGCGTAGCGCAACGGGCAATTATTACAATGGAGCGCGACAACAGATGGTCGTGCCTATTGCGAAAAAGCGAAGCTTTTTTGACATTTTCTTTAGTTTCCAAGATTGTGCATCGGACATCCGTATCAAACTTTAAAACTTGCCGATGAATCAAAATATCCTTCGCCGTCTTAATTCATTATATGGTTAACATATAGCCCAACAAATTTAAAATTATTTAGACATCTGTAAATAAGTTTTGACAATAAAATCTTTTAAACTTTTATCTGCTTTTTCGCGAAAATGTTACACGAAATTTGTGAATAAGAATTCAGAGCGGAAACGCGAGGTGTGCATAAAATTTCGTAGTGCGTAGCGCAACGTATGAATACCATTTCAGAGCACGTAATACGATGTGTCAATAATTTTACGAAGAGTACAGTGCGATGTGTACACACTGCGAGTGCCTTCAAAAATGTCACTGCGGGATATCTTCACGAAGTATGAGCGACAAAACTTCAAAACGAAGTTTGAGAAACAAAACCTCAAAACGAAGTTTAAGCAAGAAAACCTCAAAACGAAGTTTGAACCACAAAACCTCAAAAGACGAGCCCCGAAGGGGCTCCAAGCCCCGAAGGGGCTTGTTTTTTTTACAACAGCTGTTGTACACTGTAATAACTGCAGTAACTGTAATTGTAAAAAAAACTGGCTCGCCAAGTTTTTTTTTGTCAAGATTTTTTGCATTTTGTATTATTTTTTTAGATTGTTTTGCTAAACATATTTTTGAAGAGTTTTTTTGTATGTACTACTACTTGGCTGGTTTCATTGGATTTCTTTTCGATTTTTTTTGAGATTTAGATACATATTTTTTTGATTTTTAAAAAATTGCTTTGATAAACGTCTTTTCGGAAGAATTTTTTTGTTAACAGACTGTTTTGATAAACATCTGTTTGGGCAATTTTTTTTATTTTTTTTTATATAAACATATTTTCAGAACGAGAATACAATTTTTAAGTACTTGGCGTACCTTTTTACTTTTTTTTTTTAAATATTTTTTGCTTTGATTTCACCTATTTTTGACATCCAGTCATGTTGTTTGATTTATTATTACAAACATACAGCGAATAAACCGAATCATCTTCCTGTAAAATATATTCGTGTAACATTTTATGGTAACGAAAGGCATGTTCGACACCTTGAGTAGCTGCTCCTGATGCTCTGGGCCTTCGAAAACAGCTGCGTCAGGATCAGGAGATAGATTTCATCATGCATAGCTAAATAGTACATTACGATACTAGTGCGATAAAACTTTTTCTGACGAGTGTGAGTTTGCAGCACGAGCCGAAGGCGAGTGTTGCAATCACACGAGTTCAGAAAACGTTTTATGCACGAGTATCGTACGAAATTTTATTTCACGAGGTGTGAAAATGAGGTTGTACGCACGCGAAGCGTGCGTAAAACCGCATTTTACGCACCGAGTGAAATAAAAAAACTTATCTCTCTCGCATGATGGATAAAGACATCTTTTGATGCTGACGCAGTGCCTCTGAAGTTCTAGAGCATCAATGGAATCTCTCTCATATGTGGAGCTGGCATTGCCTTTCGCCACTATATGCAAAAATTATATATATAATAAATTATAAATTTTCACTCCGAGCCTTCAATTATACATCGACAGGGGGAAATATCTCAAATAGAATGCCAGCTCTGTCAAGAAAAGATTTATCGGTTTGGGTAAATGTAAATAAGTTCATGTTTTGCTGACGGAGCATAGATTCCATTTAAAAAAATAAAATAAATCATCTTCCTGTAAAGTAAAAATATATTTGTGAAACATTTTATGGTAACGAAACGCATCTCCGACTCTTAAAGCAATTGCTCTTGATGTTCTGGACCTTCGAAGGCAGCTGCGTCAGGATCAGGAGGTGGTTTTCATCATACGTAGCAAAAAAAAAGTTAACTCTCTCGCACAATGGGTAAAAGACATCTGTTGATCCTGACGCAGTTCCTCTGAGATTCCAGAGCATCGAGGGCATCTGTGTGGAGCTGGAGAGGCTTTTCGGCACTATATGGAATAGGTGTATTACATAAATTATAAATGTTCACTGCGAGCCTTTAATTATATATTTTCTTTATATCATTCCCATCGCCAGGGGTAAATGTCTCAAATAGAATGCCAGCTCCGTCAGGAAAAGATTTATTCCTTGGTTTGGGTAGGTGAATAAGTTCATGTTTTGCTGACGGAGCATAGATTTCACTTTTATAAAACTGAACCATCTTCTGGTCAAGTATTTTATATTTCAAAAGCAAAAACAAAACGAAACGTCAAAATTAGGTTAGTCATAAAAAGATCGAGGAAAAATTAACTTTGCACGTCCGACACATAATTCAAAAATTTAATTTAATATTTGTAAGATATATAATACATACTATATTTATTAATATTATCAGATTGGATGTATTTATGGGGGTTTTTATCGAAGGTTTAAAATTTTTTTACACGAAAGTTATTTTTTTATTGACACTTATTATGCACAATTTTTCACGACACTCTCACATTTTTTAACGCAAAAATATTTTGATTTCTTTAAATCACATATCACATATCACATATCACATAATCACAAGTTTGTTTCCCTAATTTTCAGCATAAATGTTCATCATGTAAAAAAATATATATTTTGCCGATTGATATACTCGGGTATGATTTCTGAAACGCAGCCCACGAGTCGAAAGGCAAGCCAGCTGGCCCGGCGAACGCATGCGCAGTAGACGCGATCACATCACATCACATCACATCACATCACATCACATTTTATAATATTTTCGGACCTCGAGTGGGACACGATGCCCATATCTCAGCATCTACCGAAAAGTTATAATCGTAACAGGGCGCGTTCGAAAGCTTGTGTCCTATATATATGGTAAAAGTGTTTTTGGAATTCCGATCCGATGCTTCGTTTTCGAGAAAATCGAGCTGCAAGAATCCACTTGCGGCATTTTGGAGTAGGTTACTTGGTAGCGTCTCATCAACTCGCTTAAAAAACTTTTTTTTAAGTACTTGGCGTCGAGACGCTACCGCGTCTCTTGATAATCATCATCATTTTTTTCTTACAATCAACAATCGATAATCCATTAAATGATAATCATCAATGCTTTCAAGTATTCGTTTTTCCTTAAGTACAATTTAGTTGAAATTTAGGCCGCTGATTTAAAAAATGAGTTTGAAATTTTTTAAATGCAAAATTCCAAATGGGTTGCTTCTCGACTAAAAATACCGTTCAGAGGTTAAAGACACCGTTCAGTGCATATTAGATACCATTAAAATGGATATTTGAAAGTTGTGATTAAATGCACCACTTCTTAGAGATGCTATCAGTTACCACACAATTGTGTTGATGTCTAAGAAAATAACACCATTAAGTGACATCGTGGTTCATGACACAATTTGGTGTGGAGATTAATTAGAGTACACCGCGTTACCGGTTTATCATAAGTTCGGTATATTTTTCACAGTATAATGGTGTTAATTTTAACACCGGTTTTTTTACCCCTCACACAGTGTATAGAACGGCGGATCGATATGCTGATATAGTTGCATGATATTCGTCGAAATAAAACAATATCGTATGTGCACGAGGATTCTTCGTTTCCGTACGTATTCGAGAAGGCAATCCGTAAGACATGGACGAACTGAAAGCTGAAACGCTTTCAGGCATTCTTATCTCCTGAGTAAGGATCGTCGACGTGCACCTCGTATTCTTCCATCGGCCAGCGGGAAGCTCTGTCCAACGGCTCAGCGCCAGGGCACGCTCCTCCACACACCTATCACAGCGAACGGATGCCAACGTTGTGTAGGTAGTGTACATGTGCCTATCTCAGGTCCTTTATCTTTACGAGCGCTCTTATCCGACCGGGAATCGAGTATGAATCTCTCGTAAAGCTTGGGAAAGAACCGCGCCAGCGAGATTCGTAGCGATCCCTCGGCCCGGTAGCGTTCCCCTATGGTAGCTACAATCCAAGGGGAGTGGGAAGAAGGAAGAATGCGAGAAATTGGCGGTGGAGGATGGCGATAGAAAGCGAACGGAAGCCTCCGACATAGTGGAGAAGCTTAATAGATGGAGCACTGGGGTAGGAGGATAGCATCGATTGTCGCGAGAAGAAATTAAAAGGAGATTACCGGAAGGTTGCATGATATCTCCTCGCGGCAAAGCCCTGAATACGTGCGACCACTTTCGGCTCCTTCCGCGTGATGTGAGTGGGGCTTGCTTTCTCTTCTACGAGTGTGGTTACAAATGCGTTTGAATAAAATCGTGTTACTCGTATCGCTTCGAGTTCCAGAATCAGCGACCACATATCAGGAGATACGGTACACTAAGCGAATATGTTTTAGCCTAATTAACTTAATCGATACATTGTAATATCGTTTATTTGAATGCAAGATATTTTGAATTGCGCGAACAAAGTTTTTATTACATTCTATTAAGATGCTTTATAGATGGAGCATGGCAGTACACGCAGAAAAATAATTTATTTGACGGCCACCGTTTACTTGGTTAAAATTTTTTTTAATGTTGATTTAAATAAATATTTATTTCATTTAAGTAACTATTTACTTAATTAAAATAAATAATTACTTACATCAAATAAACGGTGGCCGTCAAATAATTCTTTTTCTGGGTGTAGGAAGACAGCATCGATTGTCGCGAGAAGAAATTAAAAGGAGATTACCGGAAGGTTGCATAATATCTTCTCAAAGCCCTGATGAATACGTGCGACTCCTTTTTTCTCTTTCCGCGGAATGTGAGTGTGACTTGCGTCCGATTACAAATGCACATGAATAAAATCGTGTTACTCGTATTGCCTCGAGCTCGAGTATCAGCAAACTACAAGCCAGGAGATACGACCCACCCAGCGAAAACGTTTTATTATACACTTAAATAAATCAGTACATTCTAATATCGTTCATTTCAATGCAATATATTTTTTGTTGTGCGAACAAAATTACTAAAATGCAATCGTGAGAGTTGCTTATGACAAATCAATAATGTTAATTATGTTTGTCTGTGCGTACACTGAACGCCTCTTTCGATATCGAATAATCAGGGTATTTAAAATTGAAGTAAAGGTTTATTTCGATAAAATCAATCTTATACTTATAAATTGTAGAAGCTTTTAATTTACAGAAATTCTAATCTTACCGCACGCCAGAAGCGCTGGCCCGTGTGCTGGCCGTGTCTGCTATAATCATGAGTTCTCGTTCGGGACGTTCATGGTACAGTGCGTGTGTTGTGGCTCAAGTACCTTTATTTAGCGGATAGTAACGGATATGCGAAGACGATGGACGATGAAACAGCTTTGATCAATATATTAACGATAAAGATTTATCGCATTCGACTCCATTGCATCTGCATAAAACATTGAACAATCACAATATTACTCTTCCTTATGCCGTATAATAATTGAACTCGTAGTTAAATAAAGTAACTTAGTTACATCAATTCGTAATTAAAATGAGATGAATCTGACCTATTCGAAGTTCAAAATAAGAGTATTCTAACTAGATATTGAATTTTTTTAATTTCTGCATGTGCGCATTAACGAACAGAGGAGACGCTGATTTAATTCACATTGAGTGTCGGCGAGTGTCAGTATGAATCTCTATGAACGCCTATAAGTGTCTGTACAAGTGGCAAGAGAATAATTTTTGAACGAGAATAGTGTCCGTCGCATCTACGAACGAACTCAACAAAATAAACATGCACTTACGAAGGCGGAATCGCCGCAGGTGCCCGCTTGGTCTCGGGTTATTTTACTTTTAACATTAAAAGAGTTAATTAACATTTAAAGAGAACATTTGCACACAACCCGCATCAACAGTCACGTCGTTAAATTATTATGGGCAATAACTTGCCTCCATATTATAAACAAAACCATCTTATTTTATTATGTAATTAATAAAAATCATCGTACGTTGACACTTTGAGCCGACTGATTAGATAAAAAATTTACAGATTCTGACCTTACACTGATAAAATAATGCGGTTCAATCAACTAAACATTCGGGCAGGGACGTTCAAATAAATACTTTGCTAGTCGAACCAGATATTTTAACGCCTCAAAAATTATTTGGTGAAAACACCCAGAAAATTGATGAACCAACCAACCTTTTTGCTGTACCAATAACATATTTATTTGAACGTCCCTGCCCGAAACTTTAGTTGATTCAACTGTATTTTTTTTATCAGTGTACGATAAACAAAAAAAAAATCTCACGTTTCGTGAATCGGCGCGATGCTCTGCCCATGACCGAACAAACTTAACCTTGCATTAGGGGTTGGTTATACGGAGAAACCGCTTGATAGTCCTGGCCACGGAGTAAAGTAACCCCACAATTTCAAAACATCAATCAGTATAAGAAAAAAGTCTCTCGCCATAGTCCAATTTCAAGAGCCAATAGCGACGCATTTTTCCAACAAGTAAATACCATACGACACTATTGAGAAATGTACTATTGAAAGGTTTCTCCGTACATGTATTCGCGTTACTGACGGGTGGTTAAGTGGCTTGGGAGGCCTTTGGCAGCCCGAGAAATGGAAGATATTTACATTTGTGACGAAGACGTGTACAAAGTTGAAAATATCATACATATATACGAGTTCCGAAGACTGCAAGCCAGAGAGAAGAAATTAAAGACCGTAGCTAAAGCTGAACATGAGCCACGTTCAGCGATAAAGCCGGAATGCGGCAGAGCACAAAGTACAATACTCCTTTCGCATCCGTTCGCGAATCTAGGCACCAAGCTTTTGCACGCTGGCATGTCCGACGTTTCGGAAGTTTGAGTGAAATGCGTTTAGTGCCTCGCTTTGACGTGCATGAATGTTGGTGTGGCCACGCGGTAGCGGTAAGAACGAGTAGCAACTCATCCCGTGACCGCGTTATTATATAGCTATATCATAGAGGGCGATGTATATACATAACCAAGTATATATGCACTATGACGTGGTGTGTCGAAAACGTTCGTAGTATGTAAAGCCGCGCATACTCTTCGTAGGAATAGAATAACGTGGCGCACCGTTCCAAGGAAGCCCCGGAGAACGGCATGCATGCATGCAGCTATTGCCGATGAAAGAGAGCCAGATACCACGATTCGCAGGACCGTTTGCATTTATAATACCGATCGTAAAACTGTGTATTCGTCCGATATTGGCGCAGATAGTACGCATAGAGAGAGTACTTGGGGCGCAGGTGTAGCGTTGGACGTGTATGTATGAGCAACATTACCGTTCTTGCTGTGAGCGCATACTCTGCTCGGGCGTAGTTTGTACAGATGTGCACGAACGTGTTTGATTCGGCGCGAAACTTGTTTTGCCTCGAGACTTCGACCTAAGAGTCTAGCAGCCCTCCTCGAGATGCTGTGGAGCCGCGTCAAGGTGTGGACGCACCCGAGCCGCTCAAACAAGCCAACCACTTTGACGACCTACTGAAATTACGTATTTCCGCTGTGACGTCACTTCCAGTTGGATGATGAGATTTTTCAAATCGGAAGTCACTTATTTCGGGTATGACGTTACTTCCGGTTGAAAAATTATTATTTTTTGCTCACGATGATATTGCGCTGTTGAGCACCGCATTATTGTGCATAACTCACCGAGACGCACATAATAGAACTGGGATAGAATAATAAGGAAATAGTTATCAGGGCCTGGGCCTGAGTTCTTGAAAATTGGGACAATTAACCAAACAAACAACGCTCCAAAATGTATACAAGATTACAGAACTAAATTACTACAAGCGTTAATAATTGCCAAAGTTGAAGTGAAAAAGTCAACGTAAAAACAATTGAACGATTTGTCTTAATTTCTTAACTATTGCTTAAATATTCATGCAGTAATGCATCCAGTACTTGGTCAGTGTTGGTCTAATACTGGATATGGGTTTGACCCAGTGTTCACATGCCACCGTTGGGCCGACGTCACCGGGTTAAACACTGGTACTGAGTATTGTGCCAAGCTTCTACCATCGGCTAATACTTTGTACATGGTTCGGCCAATAGTTACATCCTACGTGGCGAACTCGTGCCAATCGAGACGCTTGAGCAGACCGAGTAACGGAAGTCGAGCAGCTCCATTAGCCGAATACTCGAGTTTGTAGTTCAAGTATAAGTATACCAAAATAAAAAGAAGATTAAAAGAAAGTCAGCAAACTCGGTAATCCGTAATTGATTGGAAAATGAAAGATATATTTAAAACACAGAGACTAAAAGAATATTTCTTAATCCCACAATAACGATCGGGGTTAATTGTAATTACAAATTTAAATTATTCGTATGTAATTTATTAATTATACTGGCGCGTTGTGGTGGCTCACGTGTTTCGCTCGCTCGCGTTGGATTCGTCTAATTTAAATTGTGCAAATGCGTACAATCAAAAAAAGTCGGCTGTGGCTGCAACGAAGTCGAGATTTCCCCATAACCGTGTTATTTGCATCACAACTTCGTGCGTCCGGTGCGAGAGGTGAATTCCTGTGAATTTCTGTGAATTTCTGTGAATTCCTGTGAATTGCTGTGAATTCCTGCAATTGGGAAACGTCACTGTCCTCATGATGTCATGTATATTTTATTATTAAATATGTCAATGAAAAGAAAGCTCTACAATGAGCAATCTAACACGATACGAGGTCTCGGGTAAATTCTGTGATCCGCGTAAGAAACATATTCTCGAACCACCGCGCTGTGAACCCCAAGGCAGATAGATTAAGATATACCACAATCCGATTGGTCGAGCAATTGCGATTCAATGCGCGATAGATCGTGTACGGTACCTGATTAAGCGCTTTGATCGCCGTCTTGATGACACGTTTCGTTCTGACGTAAAAAAAAAAGTTTGTTGCTTCAATGCAATTACACAATTGTACCCAAATAATTCCTATTTCTCGGCACTGTTCGCTTTCTTATTGGCTCGTCGATATGACAGCAAACTGCTACTCTGTTTTTTAAATGTGGTTTCCGTGCATCGGTTCACATCGTATCTTACAAATATGATTCCAGCAATCTAGATAATTGTGTAACGAATCAATAGAATAAATTAGCTAGATTAATATTCTGCCGTTTCGACACACCCAGAAAAATAATTTATTTGTCAGGCGTCTGCGGAAGCCTGTGTGATCGCGGTAAAACGAATAACTTTCGACGTTTCTCCATTGGACTGCTAGGAGTAAAAAAATTGACAGAATTAATGACGAAAAAAGCATTGACTGTACGTAATTTGAATGGCCAAGTTCTGTATGGTATATCCAGAGCTACGCATGAATACATGCAGTGTATTATAGCCAACAGAAAGGAGCAGGTGGGCATATCGGCCTACCGGGTTCGAGAGAGGGTTACGGCACGCAGTCGTGCGGCTTCGCGACACTGTCTGACCCCCGGATTATCGGCCTACACCGCAAAGCGCGGTTAGTTGGGTTACTTCCACTCTCGAGACGCAGAGTATAGGCGTACCACCCTCGTCTCACCAGCGGATAAACCCGGAGAGAATCGCAGTGTTTCCCTACTGTTACGAGCGAGACAAATACAGATTTAAAAAAGCGATAGAAATTGCGCGATCTCGGATGGGTACGTGCTTGCAACCGTCGTAGAGACAACCACGATAATCCACTTTCATCAGCGACGAATGGCCGTACGGCAATGGAACAGGAAGAGAATGAAAAGATAATTGAAAAGGAATTAAAAAAAGGAGACTTAAAACACGAAACATTTCTATGGAAGGCGACAATCACTGTAATTGTCAATTATTTGTAAATTTGTCGAAGATGCGACTGGTGTGCTGTTCCCAATGATGAGATTGACTGTCTTACTGCACCCAGACATTTTTAAAATTAAAACCAGATAAAATTTATTTGAAACAAATAAAATTGCTTATTTAAATATGGGCTTAATGGAGATTTATTTAATCAAACAAATGAATTGATATAATCATACATTCAGTTTTATTACATTTTATTTCATTAAATTGAATAAATAGATTATTCATGTTAAGTAATCTTATTTCTTTATTGAACATTATGACCCATCATATCGTTCGGTTTTTTTATTCGCCATTTAGATATTCGATTAATACCACATTTCGCAAAAATATGTTGATTTCGCGTGCAATACATTTTTCTGTGCACTCACAACACCCGAGAACCATCGACTGGCGAACGTTTCTCGGCGTCAAATAAATTATTTATTAAACGGAAATAAATACCTATTCCACGTCGCGTACGTAGATACCCAGTTTATTGACGGAAATAAATATTTATTGTAGGTGCTGTTTTCGTCGACCGATATCTAATCGTTCAAAAAACTGTTTGTTACCCCATAAAAATTAGCACAGCTATGCTTTAAATAAATTTTTTATCTATGATGAATACCGCATATTACTCGAATCAAATAAAAATATCGTTGAGTCAAATAAAATGATAGTAGTTGTAGTAGTGAGTTTATTAACAGTACATAACATGTTTTTTTAATACGTAACAAACTTTTCTCTTTTCACCTATATTGCACATTGCCAATTGGCCATCGACCGTAGTCCTTCAGCCATAAAACTATAATTAATTCAAATAAAAACTATCCTAATATCCGATTTTATTGATAGTCAATATACTTTTTTCTGGGTGTGAGCCAGGATCTCTGCAGCAGAACCTGTCGTATGTTTACTTGAGCCTCACTTTTAGAAAATCCAGCATATTTATTTCATATAAGTAAATATTTACTTAATTGAAATAAATATTTATTTCAATCAAATAAATATTTTACTTAAACCAAATAAACGGTGGTCGTCAAATAATTTTTTTTCCTGGGTGTAGCGGTGACATACTTGCACAAAGAACTTGGATTGGCAGTCTGGCAATGCCAATTGAGCAAGTGATATTGCACGGTAATTCCTGAGATCTATTAACTGGAAGTGACGAAATATGCAGATGCGAACACAGATGACCAAACGGACGAACGAATGAACGGACGAACGAACAGACAGACGTACAAATGACCAGGAAAAATGTTCAATATGGAAAGACGCTCAGCATCTGAGTCGGGTGATCTTCAGCTGCTACCGCTAGGTGGGCGGAGGCCGCGCTATCGTTAGGTTCTCATAATCCGCCAGAAAGGTAACCCAAGGGAAATTTAGCGTAGCTCAGTAAAACCGTTGTTTCATATACGCCCGAGGCCGGCATACACGCGAGACCTGGGCAAGGATCACACAGAGGTTTGAGGGTGAGGAAAGCTACCGGGAGGTTCTTTTCAAGCTGCTGAGTACGCCTTCGTTTTGTTCCATGCTCGGTGAGCTCGCGTGGGTCGAGAGATGAAGAAGGGAAAAAAACGGCGTTATAACGTTAGAATATATAAGGTAAGGTAAGCATTCGTGTACCAAGGCGTAACGCTATCAACGTTAAGTCGGCTGGGTCCGCTATAGTATAAATCAGTAAAGCATATAGTGCAGTACCTCGGCACTGTGTGTTAGCCGCGCGCATACACTGCATATGCAAGCTCGCGAGGACGCTCGTTGTCGACTTAAAAATGTCACCCGTAAGCAGCCTGGCATGAGGACCGCGCCGTTAGAAAATACCAGGAAAAAGAACAAAGAACGACGAGCGAGAGCGTACAGCTCCTTGCTCTTGGCGACGCTAGTGCAGCGGAAACATGCAGCGAGATTGCGGTTGCGTCGGGGCTACGTACAATCGCATGTAGCCCGCTCGCCGACCTCGACCCGAGCACGCGTCGTCGATATAACGACCTACCTTCCAGAGACAACGCGAACGAGCCCGAGTGAGACGAGAAGAGTAAGCGATTGGAGAAAAGAGCACGAGAGATGTGGAAGATGCGCTGGAAACGTGGCAGAAAACCAAAGAGAATTTCTCTTGTCTCCCGTAGGTCCTCTCACCGGTCGTATTTTCGAGCGGGAGGAAAGTGGAGGATGAAAAGGAGAGATAGCATAAGGTTATTTTAGCGTGTGTCGATAGTCACGTACACGGGCTTCGCGGTTTTAGCCGCGAATCTATGGTTCTCTCGAGCACGAACCCGGTTACGTCTTATGTTAGTTTTCGACAAGGGGTTTCTCGTCGGGTGTTTCTCACGATCTCTCGCTCACACTTTCAACAAACTTAGCGGGGAGTAAAGAGCTCTTCTGGATCCCCGTCCATCCTTTACCACGTTTCTCTCACTCTCATCCCCCAATGGGGTTTCCTGATATCGCGCGAAACAATTTCATCGTGAAATCTGATAGCCCTGATCCCACTACTACTTCTGTATTACTTGCAGTGAATGTCGTGTCGACCATCGGCGTTATCTCGAATCTTTCCACGTGGGACTACGAGATACAGTTACTATCGTGTAGCATCTGTCGTTCGTTATCAGAATCCAATTCGTCCGATTCACGATTACAATTAAATTTATTGGTTTACTGCTGGAATGTAAAATTATGAGGACATCATTTTTTCTCTCGGTATTACTTACTTTTTACATTTTTTTTAGAGACGTTAAACTGATTTCTGGGAAAATTTCGCACTGAGAAAAAATTACATAGTTGGTAGGGATGTGCGAATGTTCAAAAATATGAATAATTAATCATTAATTGAATATGAATAATTCGAATATTCCGAATAATGTGAATTCTTCAATACATTCGAATAATTAAGAATATTCGAATGATTTTAATAGTCTAAATATTCCAATTAGGTAAACGAATTATTCCGATAATTAGAAATATTCATTTGAGGGCAGAGCTGGGCAGTATTTTAAATACTTGATGTATTTCGGGCATTTTAAATACGTATTATAAGTACTCAAGTACTTTTCGGGCCTTTTAGGTACAAACTACAAAATACTTCTGCGTCTTCGCCATATTAGGGCTGTAGGGTTAGGTCGGATGGATGGAATTCAATTCGATCAATTCTCATTAATAATGCGAATTGACTTATAACAGAATTTGTTGCACACGATTAAACTTTGAATTCTTCAGCTTTGTAATTATAAAAATTCTTCATTCAATGAATACAATTTATGTGTTCAGTTTCATTGTAATCAGAATTTCATCATTGGAATATTCCTATTCATACAAATTCATTTAATGAATAATTCTAATATTCATTCATGAATATTAGAATTATTCGAATTTTTTAAATCATTCAAATTTTTGAATATTCAATTCAATTCAAACGCGATTCGCACACCCCTAATAGATAGAGTAGTCACTTCCTGCTATACAATATAATCCCTTCAAGGAACGCCTATATTTTATCGTTAAAGCAATAATAACAAATATGATTATAGCTGTACTAATAAAATATCTTTCAACAAAATCTATATATATATATATATATATAGATGATCCCTTAGGGAGTTACTGAGCATAGTAGCAATAACTATATATTTTTCTCAGTGTGGGATCTTTGAGCCTCATCGAGATCGGGTCACTTTGCTCGGTTTCGTTACGCCCCAATTCTGCCGAACAAATTGGATGCACATCTTTTTAACATATCTTGTTTGATGGACCATCGTCATGATTTTTGTGTACGAATCCCATCGCGATAATAGTGCATAACGCTTAAATTCCTGCATTCATGGATTACCTGATATATCTGGAAGCATTTTAATCTTTATTGATTCTGGTATTATATCTAAGCTACGTATATAGAAATGGAATAACAGCATATCGAGTAATGCAGCTCGTTGTACTATGGAGGGCGTATACAATGTGCTCGTACCGCAGCATGAACACATGATGTTCCATAGACTGGAATTAATTTCGTTCTATATAATCGATAACAAACCAACCTAAACCATACCACAGTCTATCCATAAAATTTGTACCGCTGGTGATCGTGTTCTCTCGTCTATGTGGTTTATCAATTATCGCCTCGAATTTTAGGCTGTGCTTGTTATTGTATTGAATCGATGGTAATGCGTGCACGGATGGTTAGTAGTATGGTAGCGCGAATCCCACTAGCTGGGTATGAGGAGGGGTGCAGGTGGCGACTATCCGATCAGTGTTTCGTGTTTCAGGACCTCCGGCTCAGGCCAGGGCGGTTCTCGGTGGTATGGCTGAGCTACCCTGCGACATACATCCGCCTCATCGTAACAACGACTCGGCCATTCTCGTCGTCTGGTACAAGAATGACATCACGCCAATTTACAGGTAAGAAAAATTCGATTAATGTCACTTATCCGTATTGAGCACCATAGCGTATATAGCACTTAGGTGAGCTCCTGCGTGGTTGGAGTTAAATGAATGGACCACTTTCATTTCTCAGCAATGTCACGCGGAATCGCAGTAATGTGGGTCAAGTTTCATTCGAGATATCAGAATAGAGACTTACATAAAATTTTATTGAATTCATAGACGGAAAAGGCAAGAGCATCGATATTCTTACATCAGACGTTTTGGCTAAGAAAAATCTTCGTCAGTGGACTCGTTTAAATTCAACTCTCTCGGCGAGATTAAAACCTACGTCAATGGGCCCTTAAAATTGAGACGCGAATCATGGTAAGCCTTCTGCTTCCCGAGATTTTTTAGTTTTTCGTGAATGGACCATGCCGCGAAACAAAATATTTTTTTAGCGATGCGACGATTGATCGCGGTTCGGTTGGTTGGATTCTTTTTGAGACGCCGGAAAATAATCATAAACCAAATTTCACTTAAATCGGTGTACTCAAAAGGCAAAGGCATCCCAAACTCCATCGATGAAACTGAGATGGTTCATCCGTTAAAGTGGTCCATTAACAACAAAAATCGGTGTCACAAACCGAGCTCACTCCTAATGTGTAGGGCATTTTTCTTAAGTGGTCCAATGACGACGGTTCTCCTCTACATCACAATGTGCAAACATTCGCGAAACCAACAATTCTTGACGACCTTGGCCCTGCCGCTATTTGACACGATGCGGTTCGCGTGTCCACTTTTGTTTCCCATTGCTCTCGTTACTCAAACTTTTAACGCACATACACCCGATTCACATACGTAAAGGCGATTATAACACCCGCATACATAACGTTCAAATAACGCCATACAAACGAAAGACTAATCCAGTTCATCAATGTCTCATCGTCTGTGAAATGTATACGTACACTGACGTTATATGTGACATTCTCGTGAGACCCGATGCTCATCCGCTCGTCCGTCAACGCGTGAGTGCAAAGCCGCGCGTGTCGCGAACTCCAGCCATTACGGTGTATGTACCCCTAGTATATAGAGATGAGACGCCGAGGGAGGAACGGGCAGGGCGTAACCGTGGCGCCCTGCTGGAGATCGCCAACATGGGACGTTGTAATAAGGGGCCGCGTGTCAACAGGTAATAGACGCCAGCCGGGCTGCGTCTAGCGCTAGCCGATGACCACCCTCGCGCTGCTCGCACGTCTTCGTACTACGACCCCGCTTTATTGGGGCGTATCGTGCGAAAGATGATGGTCTCACCGGGACCCACCGAGGGTGGTTGATATACCTACATGTATACATGCTCCGGTATACAACAAGTAGCGTCTGCTATTCATGACACAGATGCATAGTCACGACACTCTACTACACACGGAGCAGATGGTAAATAGCGTACAATAATCTCGTCTTGACGCTTCCGCGAAGCCCCCTCGTTGCATCCAACCGCGTAATTAATAGACCGAGAGGAAGGGCCGTACGGTTTGCACCCAAAGAAATTATTTGCTCGGACGAATAAACTATGGTTTATTTGTATACCGGCTTAGTGACGTTTTGATAATTTTGATAATTTATTACTTTCGGGGATTTCTCCTTTATAATCGGTATATAATAAATCATAAATATCGGAGCTCCTGAATAACGAGTTATAAAAGTTAAAAACACTTAAGCTTACAACGTACGAATTGATTTATCCATTGGAATTGTAAAAGTTAAAAGCACTTAAACTTACAACGCTTGAATTTATTTAACCACCAGCACAAGAGCCCCATGTGGCTAGACGTCTGTCTTTTTCATATTTTATTGTAAAGCGCCTCGCCGACGAATATCTTAGTACAGCTATGTTTGCCATCCTTTTAAAGGTTTCAAAAGAGGACCAAGTAAAACTCAGTTCCGCTAATTCATTAACCAGTCTGGCCATTCGTGAGATAGCAGAGTTTCTAGCAGTGTTTGTGCGACTTAACTGCTCACAGAATAAGCGCGTCCTTCCTACCCGGGTATTTTGACGTGGAACTTTGAGACAGATGGAGCTAAGCAGAGCTGGTGAGGTAACCATCACCCTCAGTACTTTAAACAGTTACATCTTATTAATTGCCAATATATTTCCTTATTTAAATGCATGTTCATTTGCTACTTAGTGGACTTGCTTGTGTCCAATAGGATATGCCGTTAAAAAAAAACATACATTTTTAGTTTATAACAACTATAATTGCCTTTAAATAAATATTCCAAAACTTACGCAGCGCAGATTCGTCTCGTTGTAATTACGTAGGGAAGAGCGGGGCAAAATGGGACTGTGAGAACAAAACTCAATTTTCCAATAATTTTTGGATGCCCATTTTGTCCCAACGATACATCTGGTTTTTCAACCCCGTTTTGCACCACCCACCACCATTGCCACGATCCAAAAGTTATTGGAAAATTACGTTTTGTCTCATTATCCCGTTTTGCCCCGCTATGCCATTTTGCCCCGCTGTGCCATTTTGCCTCCTCTCCCCTATACACGTAACGACATTAAGTTCAGTTAACTACGAGTTCAATCATTATACGGCATAATGAAAGGTAATATTATGATTGTTCAATATTTTACGCCGATGCAGTACAGTTGAATCTGACACGTTTTTATTGTCAATATATTGATCGGAGTTGTTTTGTCGTCCATCGTCTTCTCCTACTACATCACTATCTGGAAAATTAAAGTTCTCGAGCCCCAACACACGCACTATTACAAACGTTTCGGAAGGGGAAAGATGATTAACTGACGGGACCAGCACACGGAAGCGTAGACCATTGTCGCAGCCCGGTCTGTAAATTAAACACTTCTACAATCTAAGCATCGATTTTACCAAAACAAATCTTTACTTAAATTGTCAATTTTAAATATCGTGCTTATTTCATATATAAAGACCCCGTGCATGCAGGGTCTTTATATAAATGCAAATGAAGTTACTTAACCGCAATAAGTAACTCTCATAGCTGCATTCTAATACAAATATTGTTCGCACAAATAAAAATACATTCCATTCACATAAAGTTCCTCCAATGTACTGATTTATTTGAATTTTCTCAATCTCTGCATGTGGTCTTCATTCTTCAAAACCGTTGCCAAGAAAAATATGTTGTACTGGCTTTAAATTTCAGTTCGGTCTCTTGTGCGGTTACAATACCGGGTTTGACGGAGTTTTCGTGACTGGAGTTTCGCAACTTATTACCGGCGAGCAATTACTTATCGCGAGCCCGCCTCGATTGTTCCACTTATTTCGATCACGTTCCGCCGTTGAAAAAATTCGCGCCAGCTGGGACAGCAACGTTGACGTCTCGATCAGAATTATCAGCGACACACCACTATTCTCAATTGCGCTCCGGTGCTTTCGCATACTATGTCGTCCGTCCGACCATATATAGTATTAATCCATTTGCGCAATTATCACTGATAAAGTGAGCACAGTCTAAAAAGCAACAGAGCCGAGAAACACGCGGCGCGTGACCGGTTTTATTTCAACGGATCTACATATGTATATACTACAATATACTATATGATGAATAAATATATAGTACGAGAAAAAGCATCGTTACATACCCTGTAGCCACCCTCACTGTACAGCGGTCGCTCCCGTACGTCGTTCCTGCGCTGCTGCTCCTGCCGACGCTCTCTCGCCAGTCCGGCGAACACTTCCGGTCTGCCATATACATACTGGCTACAACCGTCGTCGTCCGCATTACGTAGAAAAATCATGAATATTCAAAAGCCACCGGCGGGAAATCGGCCCAGTAAAACAATAAAAAGTGGTGCCGGACGGTGCCGCCTCGGCCGTGCCGCGTTATAGTCCCTCGAATTATACGCATTGCTCCACTTACGCTCACCATCGTGGTCCCACTTCCTCTGCCATATCCCACAGCTCTCGCGCGTTTACACCAGTATCACCACCCTCTCGCGGACTCCGGACGGCCACCATAATACAGTTGATGCGTGACATTTTACGCAAATCAAAGCTCTTAAGATAGACAAGTTTTATATTGTAATGAATATGTAGCGGACTGACAATAGACGTGTGATATTACGTCATCGGGGGGATTAACGTTTATCATTATTAATAATATCCGCCCCGAAACAAAATACGCGCATTATTCATTTGCTCGGTCGTTACGATATATACACCGAAAAACAGGTTTGCTAAGATAAAAAAAAAAATTGTTTGAATCAACTAAATCCGGCGGTTGACGGTGGCGAAGGAAATATTTTGTTAAGTTGACTAAAAAGTTATACCATTGCCTGTTCAAACTGAATAGGCAATTATATCAATGGAAAAAAAGTTAGGCCCAACTCCATCTGGAGTTGGGTCCTGGTACTGTCATTTACGTTATTTTTTACTAATTAATTTTGTACATGGTTGCATCATCGTTACATGTTCAATTTGTTATCAGTACAATCGCTACTTATCAATGAAACACAATTTTTACAAATAAATATTCTATATATCCTAGCGGACCTCGAACCTCGAAACTAACGCATTCTGACCTAGTACACAGTAAAAAAAAGTTTGTACTTTTTACAACAACTTATTGTCCACAAACGTCCACAATTTTTTATTTGTTAATTTTTTAGCTTTACAAACAAAAGTACAAACGATTTTACGAAATTATTTTTTTAGTGTGTACCTTACCACTACGCTACAATCGGTTGTTGATACAATCTTGAATCGGATATATAAGTTATTCTGCGACATTAACTTAGACTCAATTTCCATGATTTGACATTGAAATATGGAAACAACATGGAAGTTGTTTATTATGGGCATTAATATTTGTGAATGACTAAATTGACGTCTTGGCGAATTGAATAACATCATTTTCAAGATGAAAAATGTTCATATATATACGAACACATCGAATCACATTTTTTTTTTCAAATCGACCAAATATACGTTCAACTCAAAATAATATACCTTCTGTATGTTGCCAGTACATACGATTGAATCGAAAAAAAGTTGCTTATGTAATGCAGTTTTGGTTCACTTTGCATCAACGTTGTAATCGCAGTAACTGCTATGCACAATTGACACAACCACACCAGTTTTATCGTTTCAACATCGGTGCAGTCTATTTAAATGCGCCAGGATTGATTCAAATCAATTTTCCGGGACCGCAGCTGTGGCGTTGATATTCCCAAACCTTTCTTTTGGTGTATTTATGCGTTACGGAAGTAGTAAAAAGTAGTAGTCAGGTAAAAGCATCTCTCTCACTCTCGCTTGATGAGTGACAAAAAGGGTCCTCAAGCCTTTGTGCGAGTTCACGTTGGCATTTAACAGTGTCTGGCAACCACATGCGAGGCTCTTGTGGCAATGTTATTCATTCCCCTGCTCATCCGACGACACTTCCTGCTCACCCAACCGATACGTCGTCGGTAGCAAAACCTGTAGGGTGACAATGGTGAATATGGAATACTAAAAAGTTCGAGGCTGTATCTCCTACTCTCGGAAACAAATCCCACTTCGGTGGAAGAAATAGACACCCGGAAACACCCTTTGTAAAGGTCTGGTAGTAAAATATTTTTATAATTTTTTTTCACGAATATCGAGCGGGTGGTCCATCTTACTTGCTTTTGTTTCGCATGCGTGGTAATATGAACCTGTTACATCAAGACCAGCGAACAGTGAGTTTGCTCGGTATGAACCATAAATGAAGCGTTTGGCAAGGGCGGAAACCTCGCCTAACTGTCGTGGATTTTATTAAGGAATGAGCGCATCGAGGTATTGAGACTCTGAGAGATTATCAGAAGGCCAGTAATGCACGCACAGTAGTAATGTATATACTCTTTGGTTTTACAACTTACTGGATATATTGCACGATGTTCAACGGTTAAAAGTGGTTTTTACAGAGGGCGAGAGAAAGACAACTTGCCCAACTTATTGTTCTTATTTGTACTCTGGCTCGCAGGGCAAGAGACTTTGCAGCAGAGCTTTGCGCGCTCTGTGTTGCTGAAGATGACCGTCGGTGGTCGTTGGTAGAGTTTGAACTGATTGTGTACGGTGATTCGTGGCCTATTTATACGGGTTTTATCCCTATGCTAGAAAGGGCTGACAATATAAAGCTGGACAAATGATCGGTTTTATATGTGCGGAAGATGGAAAGAGTGTGCAGTATGGAGTAGGTAGTCAATGCTTCTTTGGAGACAAAGAAGATAATATTCAGTGAAATGCAAATTTATAATACCCGTAGAGGGTTTTAACTAATGGGAGAAGAGAGATCTTGTCATCATTATGTAGAACAAGTCGAAAAGGTTAATACACTATTACCTCGACTTCATTCACAGCGGCGGGACCGGCTCACGCTGACACGCACGAAGATCGAGGCTGCGCATGCCCCGCCCATAAGGTAAACGGCCCAGTTTCGGCCACTGTCCCAGTTACCGCCATTAATCGCAATTTATGCTAATAATAAATACGTATACGTTAAATACAAACGAAATTGGCGGCATGTTGAAGAGTTGTTTACTCTTGATTAATGCCGCGATACGTATATTTTTTTATAAAACGTTCCCTTTAACAACTGAATATGGCGAAAACTGGGCCTAAAGGTGGCGGAAACTGGGCCGCTTACCTTACTAACTGTCGAGTGTGGCAAATAGCTTACTGCGTCGATCGATATTCGCTTCGTGGTGGGGACTGTTACGGAAACCGAGGTCCTAGTGTATATTGAATTCTCGAGTGTGACAGATTTTACTGTTGACGTTAATTAGTATATGGGACACTCGGGTGAAAGCGTGAGAGAGATTGAAGGATGAGCGTGTTTAGATTTCAGTCGAGGAAAACATTTTCGGGTGAGGTTATTGCCTTTTAGAGCGGAGTGTGAAAGATTTTATGTGGAAGCGGTGACAGAAAAACGGGGAAAAGACCCGACTCGGGAAGAAGTCGTAAATTTCTAGTGGCACGGGTCGGAGCGAATGAGCGCGATAGGGAAAGAGAGAGAGGAATATAGGGGCCGTATGCTTTAAGCCCTATGCTTTAAGGTAGCCCTTACGAATAGTGTTCACTTCGCATAAGTTTCAGAGGAATGAGAGAGAATTGCAAACACTTCTCGATGGTAGAAAAATCAAGCATATTAAAAAGAATATATTAAGTTTGCTTAATGCTGAAAATATTAATTTTGCATAATAGCAATACCAACATTTTATTAACAAATTGATATAACATAAAATTGTTCTATCAATCTCCCAGAAACCTATCTTATTTTTAAACGAAAATTATTCGTTTACTTTTCTGAATATGTATGATTTTTTTCAGATTTTTAAAATCACTCTGAATTTTGTGACTTTGTACACGTTTTTCCC
Organism: Ichneumon xanthorius; assembly: GCA_917499995.1. NCBI lineage: Eukaryota > Metazoa > Arthropoda > Insecta > Hymenoptera > Ichneumonidae > Ichneumon > Ichneumon xanthorius. The sequence continues at coordinate 14,016,695 of OU824210.1, forward strand.
ATACAACAAAAAAAAAATCAAAGCGAATTTTTCGAAAAATCCGAAAAATTCATACATATTCAGAAAAGTGAATGAATAATTTTCATTAAAAAGAAGTTAGATTTCCGCAGGAGATTGGTAGAACAATTTTATTTCTCATCAATTTGTTAATAGCATTTTGGATATCATCATGCAAAATTAATATTTTCGGCACCTTTAATATGCTTGATATTTTCAGATTTTTATACCATCCAGAAGTGTTCGCAATTCCCTCTCATTTCTTTGAACCTTATGCGAAGTGAAAACTATTCGCAAGGACTCACTTGATGTCTATCGCCGAGGCTGAGTCAGTGTAGTCATTAGCAACTAAAGTAATAATATGCATTTTTAGGTGAATAATAATCTTATTTAAAATATACTAAAAAGTTACGTGGGACGTAACAGACCATACGGATCGATTGATTATGGACCTTACCTACGAAATTTCAATAAGGCTTCGGACATTGAGAATTTAATTCGAGATTCTGTAGACCTTAAAGTTTTTATTGAAGCAAAGTCAATTTCACTATTGTAACGAGACAAAACAGTGGTCCATATTAAGGAACTATGGGTGATCTATCGAAATCAATGAAGCTCGTGTGATATTATCAAATCCCATCAGGAGCCCGGTTTAACAACTGAAATATCTCACGGTTTTCAGTACAAATAAGTCAATGAAGTTTTAGATTTTTTAACCCGCATTTGTGCTCGTGCGCTTGGCGCGCCCACATAAAGAGTTTTTAAAAGCCTTAAAATAATCAAACCCTGGGCACGAGCTCAAGGGGAATAATCCGGACCTGGGCTGGAGGACCCCCCCCCCCCCCCGCTCTTCATGAACTTAAGCCCTTAGTATTCTAAGTCCCACTTAATGGACTTAAGAGATTTAGAATAATAAGAGGGTAAGTCCTTTAAGGGGACCTAGATTAATAAGGGCTTAAATCCCCTGCCACTCCCTTCTCTTACTCTTTCCCTCGATTCTTGACACGGCGGTAAAACAGTTACATATTATAGAGAGATTTTACATCCATTCTCACTTTCCGTTTACAAAATATGATATGCTTTAACTTCAGTATAAATTTCATAATAATATCTGTAACCGCTGTTGAGGTATAGTGTTCAAACCACCGAAATATGTAGTTTTGAGGAATTCATGTCCAAACTTCGAGCTTACGCGCAACTATACCTGCACCGCTCTCGCGTCCGTAATTTTGCGAATTCGATACTGTTAAATATGTCCAGTTCAGCATTTTCCTGCATCTATGGTCAAGAAGATTACTGTTACACGTTTATCGCATGTAACGCTGTACAGTATTTACTTTTAAACTCCCGACTGCCCGCCAGGGCAAAAAGGCGGGAGTTATGCGTTTCACGGTTATCACGAGACTTTGCGCGTTTCCTTGGTATCCAGTGTTCTCCGAATTGACAAAAAATCTGTTGACAAAATTTGGCAAGTTGTTTCTTTGAATCGTGGCCTGTGCCTTTTTTCAGGTTTTGTTACGATGCGGTGCGATTTCACAGAGATAAAGACTTTTCGGATAAAAGAACGTTTGTCCATATCGAAATTTCAGCGAGATATGCCGCCATGTTTTGCCTTTTCATCGTGCATCGCAGCTAATTTCACAGTGGCTCAATGCACGATCTCCCGAGGATTTTGCGTTTTGCTACGAATCAGCTGTCTACACTATATGCCTACTGCGATTTTTTGTTGCTGTTGTTATTATTATTTTACATTATCGGTGTTTAGTGCGTGATCAGTGTAACGTTAACGTTTTTTTTTGTTTGTATCGAAAATACGATTCTTTTTTCTTATCGAAAAAATACTACTTTAAAAATGCATGGTTATAAATAAGAGTTAATAACAAATTTGAGCAGAAAGTGAAAGTCCGTTGTGATAATTTTTTTCCAATTTATTGTATGCATGCTGGGCAATGTTTTGACTGCAGATATGCCCCATGTAAATGAAAAGTCAAAACGGAGGTTATACGTGTGGCGAAATGGTGCAAAGCACAGTAGATGCAGAAAGTTTTTGTTTTTTTTTTTTTATTAATTTTGTAACACCAGCAAGCTGTGCACTAAATCTGATCAATTTTAGATTCATATATTGAAGGGCGGCCATATTTTTGTTTTCCTATGATTATACGTGTGATGAAATGGGCCATAGCGCATTTCCCCATATGTATAATAAAAATATAAATATATATATTGAAACGGGACAAGATCGTTTCCATCGAGAACCATCTCAGATTGAATTAATTTTATTTCGGTGCCGCGATAAATCTCGAAACGTTTCAATATATATATGGTCCCAGTCCAATTCAACCGATCAATGTATAAAATTTGTTTAGAAGTATAGCGCACAGCTTGCTGGCACTATAAAACCATTTGTGACTATTGCGCTTTGGCCCATTTCACCACACGTATAAATAATCATATTAAAGAAAAGAAGTATGGTCGCCCTCCAATATATTATTCAAGCAATGAATCCAAAATTTGTTCAGATTTATAGCGTGCAGGTTGCTGTTACTACGAAAAAACAAGCCCCTGCGGGGCTTGAAGCCCCTTCGGGGCTCGTCTTTTGAGGTTTTGTGGTTCAAACGGCGTTTTGAGGTTTTCTTGCTTAAACTTCGTTTTGAAGTTTTGTCGCTCATACTTCGTGAAGATATCCCGCAGTGACATTTTTGAAGGCACTCGCAGCGTGTACACATCGCACTGTACTTTTCGTAAAATTATTGACACATCGTATTACGTGCTCTGAAATGGTATTCATACGTTGCGCTACGCACTACGAAATTTTATGCACACCTCGCGTTTCCGCTCTGAATTCTTATTCACAAATTTCGTGTAATCATTTTCGCAAAAAAGCAGATAAAAGTTTAAAAGATTTTATTGGCAAAACTTATTTACAGATGTCTAAATAATTTTAAATTTGTTGAGCTATATGTTAACTATATAATGAATTAAGACGGCGAAGGATATTTTGATTCATCGGAAAGTTTTAAAGTTTGATACGGATGTCCGATGCACAATCTTGGAAACTAAAGAAAATGGCAAAAAAGCTTCGCTTTTTCGCAATAGGCACGACCATCTGTTGTCGCGCTGTCGCTTCGTTTCTATATTGTGACCAACATTAGAAAGGCGTGTTGTCTGTATACAACGTACGCATGATACGGCTTTTTGATGTTAATTGGGGGATAAAAAGACGCACGATACAAGTTAAGCTTTGCGCTCGGTTATAATTTATGACATCTATTCTAATGTTTGTACTGACCTCCACGAGTGTGATTTACAAATCAATTTTATGAATTCGGTTTCTTATCAGAATAATAAATTTAAAAAAAAATTGTTATTTATTTTCGCGGCTGTTGATCTTCGACTGTATAAAAGAAAATGTTGTAATATCCGCTTTACGGTATAAAGTGGATATTTTGTTTCATGTAAGAATTTTTGTTTGATCGTCCAAGGTCAGCGTCATAAAAAAATAATAATAATAAAAAAAAAATGAATTTCGGGTTTTACCGATCGCGGTACTTTATATGCTGTTTAAGAATTGTATATGGTGTGTATGTAAAATTTAAAAACCTTTGTTTAAATCGTTTGGTTGATAAAATGGATAAAGATAAGCAAAAAAAAAAAAAAAAAATTCTTCAGCATTCTTGTCCCTACCGTTTGGGAACGGCTGAAGTGATTAATTTGCAAATCTTAGTGGACCATCTGTGACTAATGTATGATGACTACATGGAATTGGAGCCAAATCCGTAGAGCCGTTCACTTGTTACAGTGGACACACGCACACGCACACGCACACGCACACGCACACGCACACGCACACGCACACGCACACGCACACGCACACGCACACGCACACGCACACGCACACGCACACGCACACGCACACGCACACGCACACGCACACGCACACGCACACGCACACGCACACGCACACGCACACGCACACGCACACGCACACGCACACGCACACGCACACGCACACGCACACGCACACGCACACGCACACGCACACGCACACGCACACGCACACGCACACGCACACGCACACGCACACGCACACGCACACGCACACGCACACGCACACGCACACGCACACGCACACGCACACGCACACGCACACGCACACGCACACGCACACGCACACGCACACGCACACGCACACGCACACGCACACGCACACGCACACGCACACGCACACGCACACGCACACGCACACGCACACGCACACGCACACGCACACGCACACGCACACGCACACGCACACGCACACGCACACGCACACGCACACGCACACGCACACGCACACGCACACGCACACGCACACGCACACGCACACGCACACGCACACGCACACGCACACGCACACGCACACGCACACGCACACGCACACGCACACGCACACGCACACGCACACGCACACGCACACGCACACGCACACGCACACGCACACGCACACGCACACGCACACGCACACGCACACGCACACGCACACGCACACGCACACGCACACGCACACGCACACGCACACGCACACGCACACGCACACGCACACGCACACGCACACGCACACGCACACGCACACGCACACGCACACGCACACGCACACGCACACGCACACGCACACGCACACGCACACGCACACGCACACGCACACGCACACGCACACGCACACGCACACGCACACGCACACGCACACGCACACGCACACGCGCACGCGCACGCGCACGCGCACGCGCGCACACACACACACACACACACACACACACACACACACACACACACACACACACACACACACACACACACACACCGCTAAAATCTATTGAAATCACTTATAAAATGGTCAAAACGCAAAGTTATACTGGTATTTTTTATTTTTCAGGTAGTAACAGATTTTCCGATGACGAATGTATAAGGCACTTCTTTTCGCTTACGCTCGGTCGTGCCTAAAAACGATCTGCGACTAGAGGAAATGAGACAAAGCGCAGTAGTCACAGATAGTTTTTTTAGTACCATCAAGCTGCGCACTATAAATCTGAACATCTAAATCTGATTTTGGATTCATCGCTGGAATCATATATTGGAGGGCGACCAAACTTTTTTTTTTCATATGATTATACGTGTGGTTAAATGGGCCAAAGCACAGTAGTCGCAGATAGTTTTTGTAGAAAGCTGTGTGCTATACATCTAAACAAATTTTACATCCATCGCTTGAGTCACATATTGGACCGGAACCATATTTCTTTTTTAAAATTATACATATGGCAAAATTGGACAAAGCGCAGTCGACACAGAGGTTTTTGTAGGGCCCGCAAGTTACTCACTATAAATCTAACCAAATTTCACATCTATCGCTTGAACTATATATTGGAACTATATATATTGCTATATATATCGCTTGAACTATATATATTGGATTAATTTTGTTATTCACATTCAAGTTGTTGATATAATCACCTGACATCACTTCCAGCTCCGATTGTTCATAATATTATTATTTTTTCTTCATTAAAAAGCGACTTAAAAAAAATCTTATAACAAAGTGCATGCTCAAAAAAAGATATGTAGTGAACTCCAAAAAGCATGAAAAAAAAATTACATTTTTTAAAAAACTCCCGACTGCGAAAAATGACTGAATGGAAAAACAGTACTATATCCCCAGAAATAAACTTGGTAGCAGAATGTTATATATTACATCTGTGGTTCGGAAACCGTCTCCCGACTGTAGCGAAAATTATGAATGAATTGATATAATTACGATTAATTAATTTTACAATTATTCTTTATTATTAAGTATTACTATTATTTATTACTGACAATATTAATTATTATTACATACATTAATTATTTCATCCTTTTTGAAGTTATTGTTTATTAACCATTTTTTTGTACTTTTTTTTATACGATTTTTTTTTAGTTTTTTTTTAAATATTCAAATGGTGAACACACACACAATAAGAGGAATTATTTATACAAATAAGTCATCTCAGGCATCATCGAAAATCGGTTATCGCATGTATTTTAAGAGTCAATTAAATTCCACCTGCTGAATACTTCATAAATCCGTATAAACTAGCCGATAAAAGAATAAACAAACAACATAATATTAATGTTAATCAAATAGGTCATTCACAATCTCAAATACATTAAATAAAAGCTTCCTGTTTCAGATAGCAATAAAGCGGAACTCAGTTCCATATCGCCGGCACTCTTTTCTGTTTCTCGGTAACTAATGCCAGTGCTCATTCGAAATCGCCCAATCGCACTTATAAATCCCTCTCCGAAAAGTCCACCAGTAATCGGACCAGGGTTCTTATTTAACAAAAATAACAAGAAGTGAGATTCAATTCTATTCAACTGGCAGTATTGAACGCTTCCACAGTGGCTCTTCCATGATTATTGTCGATCGGTTTTGTCGTCTTCCGTCGATTATATTAATAATTTCTCAATATTTATTTTTACAATAATATTCTGGTTAAACAAAGTACTTTGAAAAATTTCTATTTAAATTACAATAATATAGAAATTTAAATTTAAATGATGCTTGTATCTTGTTTCTAGTGTTATTGCCCTGATTAATTAAGTCTACTTAAATATTGCTTATAAATTCCTGATCTTTAACTGATGATTGTTAATAAAGGCGGGACATAGCTCCAGATATATACGCGATCACACGTGTAATTGTACGTGTGTGTCTCAGGTATATAGCATGTCCTTGGCAGAAATGCCAAGGACACAGGGAAAAAATAAAAATAAAAACTTATAATTGTTTAACCCTGTTTACACAAAAATAAAGATCTAAAGATCCGAAATAAAGATTTCGGATGGTGTTGACTACATAGCTGCTAGTGAATATTCTATTGACAGGAAAAATGTATGGTTTTAACATGTTAAATAATTTTCTGATTGCCACAATAATAATTCATAATTTTTATAATAATTTTATATTGACGACTTGACCCAAATGATTTACCAAAGTTGATTCTACTGGAATAATAGTTAAACATTTATTTTCTGACCGCTTTGTCCATCAATTATGTTATCATTAATTAACTCTGATTATGTTATCATTAATTAACTCTGATTATGTTATCATTAATTATGATTGATTATATTGTTAATAATGTTTTCCATAATTATACCCTGAGAGGTGCTGTAGTCGTTAGCGCCGACGGTGATTTCTCCAAACGGTCGCCTCGAGACGGTCACACCGATTCTCTGGCTGCATCGCTGCGTACGTACGTGCGTCGCTTTACTCTGCGTGTTGCAGCGATAAGATATCGTCTCCTTTCGCATATAGCAAAGCACTCGTATAGCCCTTCGCATCCATTTAAAACAAGTAGTAGCCTAAGGCATTCTTGCTGCCAATAATAGCCTCTTGCTTGATTTTTTTAGTTATGCAACTGACGCGATGCAAATCGCTGAATATAACCATTGTGATTTATTACGCATTATTAAGTACGTAATATGTAATTAATTCACGACGATTCTTTGATACTATGCATTTTTTTATGACTATCCTGCAATTCTATTATTTTGTTACAAAATATTTATGGATTTCTAGCCAGTTGCGTCAGAGAATCACATCCAAAATTCACAGGACGTAACAACCTAAGTACAAATTTTCAAGCGTTACATCGGACGCGGATAGGGTCCTGATGAGGCCTTATCAGGCCCTTGTCAGGCCTGCTCACGACCTTATCAGGGCCCGATGTAACGCGCAAAAATTTATACTCGGGAATACTATTCTTGAGGGGAAAATATTTTCAAAGAGTTACATCCATATATGTAAAAAAATCGATGGTTTCAATATAGCAAACATCCCTAGTCTCTTTGACACAACGGAACGTTATTTTACGATACGGGTGTCCGCAAACTATATAATACTACGTAAACTAAATGACCTGCCCAGAATGAACACTTGAATGCGCTGGACTCTCGAATCTTTAAGCAGGGTGTATCGTTGCAATCGCCATTATACAGCACCTGAATTATTTACATGCTATAATGATAGTGCATGCCAGAATAGGGTAAAAGTGGGGAATATGGACCGGTCCATATATCATTGATTTACGTGTTAATCGAGGTGGGCCATATTCACCACTTTTACCCTATTTGTAAAAGTAGAGGATCGGTTACCGGACATTTCGATGAATTAATATTTCCTGAAAATCGAGGGATTCCACGATGGAGTCGCGTTGTACCACGCGTAGACTCCTTCATTGCAAATGGGCTGACTTTGTCGATCGGACGCATTAACAAAAAAAGCAGTTTGAGTGGGATTTAATGATTCTGTACGTATAATTAAAAACGGATTGTCACCAAGTATTTCGACGAGAAATGTTTGATTATCCGAGCTAACGTATCCAGTTGCGTCAGCTCTTCCTCCACAAAATCGTGCCTTCCTCACACGCTGCACACTGCTTAGGGGAGACCGGGGCAAAATGGCACAGCGGAGTAAAACGGGCCAGTGAGGGCAAAAATCAATTTTCCAATAATGTTTGGATGCCCCATTTTGTCCCAACGATACATCCGGATTTTCAAATCCGTTTTGCCCCACGTACCACCATCGCTACCATTCGAAAGTTATTGGAAAATTTCGTCTTGTCTCATTAGCCCGTTTTGCCGCTGTGCCATTTTAGCCCGCGCTCCCCTACGAGAGCGCCACTTATTTCCTCCTTACCACAACGATACAGGGAGCATCGTTGTGGTAAGTCCTCCCTATCTCTTTAAACGCGAGAATAAAAAACATTTGCCAATTGCGAAAAACCCTGCACGTGAGCCGATTCTTTACCGGGCCCTTTTGTGAAGCATGCCCTTTTGTGATTGGTGGCAAAACAATAAAACTCTCAACAGCGTATTCACCAGTCCGAACTTGCTGAGGCGGAATAAAGTCCGGTCTTCGGGAGCCAACTCAAGCCCCGGATCGCGGAAGTCAATCTAGCATCAACAGTTAAAGGAGAACTACAAAAGAATCGTTAACTGAAAAGGCAACTGAGCTTGCAGTGAACTCTATCAGTTCGCTACAAGCCAGTACAAACATTAGACTTCGCTATCACAGTTCAATTCGCCATCAAAGTACGGAAAATAGTAACCTTAAACATTTTAGCTTTATTTTTGTAAATCGTTGTTGAGTTTCCAAATATATTTTGCGATGGGTCCAAATTCGTGTTTAATCATCCTTTCCAGCCGCTTAATGTTAACCTCCCCAGCGAATAATTAAGTGCACACGGGGTCAAATTTACCCCGACCTCGAATTTCTCCGTAACTGTGCACTTTCAGGAAAAAAATATTACGACACTTTTTGCAGTGGATTGATCAAATTTTAAGCTCGCGCAGTCAGATTTCCAAAAAAACGTTTTTTATCCGTCCTAAAATGTGCTTAAAGTTGACGTTCCGCAAAAAAACACGGGATAACGTTGGGGTAAAAATTGCCCCTAATGCACACTAAAGGGTCCATTAGACGTGCCCAAAAAAAAAGCAGAAAAAAATTTATTTGCCAGTCACCGTCTAGTTGGTTTAAGTAAAATATTTGTTTGATTCAAATTAATATTTATTTAAATGAAGTAAATCGTTACTTAAATGAAGTAAATCGTTACTTAAATGAAGTAAATCGTTACTTAAATGAAGTAAATCGTTACTTAAATGAAGTAAATCGTTACTTAAATGAAATCAATGTTTATTTAAAACAAATAAATATTTGACTTAAACAAAATAAACGGTTGCCGGTAAATACATTTTTTTCTGGGTGCGTGACATACCGGATAGGATGGCATTCGATCGCCTTCGTGCCTGAAATTTCGGGACTTCGGGACACTAGCAACAGTGCAGCCCTTCGCATTATTTATCCTGAAAAAATAAAAAAAATAAATAAAAAAAAACATTGCGATATCGATATTGTAACAACAATGTTGCTGTGCCTATCATCTTTGTTGAATCTACATTTTCCTCGCGGAAGAGCGAATAACCACACATATTGCCGCACTGCCTGTGCCCATATTTTTTTAAATACATTTTTCGCCAGCTTTCCATCGAGCTTTTGTTCAATGTGAATGCGAAAAAAAATTACGTCACTCAGGGAACGTGGCATATCGCGCATATATCCACAGACACGGGGAGTGTCGGTCGATTTTTCACCCGGATGTCATAGCTTTATTCTGCGCGGAGATGAGTTTATTCTGATTCCCATCATGCACTGCTCCGAATCCTCGTCCTGGCAATACCGGCGACCGATGCCACCTGCTACTCGGCCCTGCGCACCATGTCAATTTCCTCAGATATATATTGACAACACAAAAAAACAGCATGTCGCAATTCACTTTTCTTGCGTCATCTATTTTATTGTATTCACCAGGGGCCGTCTTTTCCATAATATACCTTGGCCCCGTTTGCGTACAGCCACACTCACTGCCTCGCTTCCTGCGAAGCCGTTCTTTCTTTCCCGTTCCATTACTACAACGCACTGGAACAATAAAAGTTCCGAGCTCGCGTCGGGCGTTGTTAAATAAATTATCCGGCTTCTAATTACGTGAAAAACAGTCGAGAGTCAGTCCCGACATGGTGAGTAGTAGTCTCTGGGTCGACAGCGCTGTGGAACTTGCGCACAACGTTATATACGACGAGAAACAGGATAGAGAAGAAGGTAACGCGTGAACCAAGGGAATACCCGTGCTGGATGGCGGAAAACTGCCAGAAGGAAAAGAAGAGAAGAATAAGTGGGAGACAAAGATGAGAAAAAATAACACGACCAAGCGGAGAGGCGAGAGCAAATTTTACAATTCAACTCAGACTCCGTAGTCGCTGTTTACTTATACGTTCAGGAGTACGGATATGCACATAGCGCCACGACCTTTCCTGCTCCCCGTCCTTCGCATCCCACCCTCTCCAAACGTGCCAGTTTTGTCGTACGTTCTTAATGCTTGAATAAGATAAATGCTATTGGTTCTCAGTTTTTTTTATTTTCGCATCAACCTGACATCATTTCCACCTCGTTCTCATCATTCTTGTTTTTATTATATTCTGACCGTTTCGTGACCGCGCCTGCTTACACCTTGATTTCCCAACCCTCCGACTCTGAGCCGACGTTAAGCTCTTACTTTTGTCTCGCGAACGGCGCCGATAAATCATTTGGGTAGCTTAGTCGAACTCGCAGATGATGCTGCCGGTCAATATTTGAGAAAGTCGTCTCCATGGAAATGTTTTCACGAGTCGTACAGTGATTGATAGTTTTGAGGAACGCGCACCCTTCGTTGTAATATTGGAATGTTCGAGCTAAATGAAAAATCCCGGTTATCAAAAATGAACGAAGGGTGAAATATTTATTATCACCGAAAGAAGCTGACAAATCCTTAACGTTTTTATATACGTAATCGTAACACGTCTCTTCCGTTTTAGGTCTCGATCAAGACATTATTGTTTGCTACGATCGTCGGCACGTCGCCGTCTGTCTGTTCGTCGAATTCGCGCGAACAGGCTTAAGATAGCGCGTTACGCAAACGACAGCTTTAAGTCTCATATAGTGCGAGACTATCATCGGTCAAAGTTCAGAGATAATTATAGGTGCAACTCGGGATTCGGTTCTTTCGTGACGGTAGGGACGTCTTCCGATTTTCGGCCGGCCTGGTGATGACGGCTTCAGTACCGTCCCATCACTATATATGAGGCATTCCATCCGGTTTCGAATGGCCAAAAAGTTGTCCACTCCCAAAAAAATTTAAATTTTGTCAAATTATGTAATTATATAAAAAGGATTTATGTACATTTTTTCAGAATTTTTGGATCGCATTGTTTTGAGTTTTTCGAAATTTCAAAATTTTCTAAAGATCGTTATATCTTGAAAGGATTCAATTACACAGAAAAATGTTTCAGACAAAAAAGTTGCAGTTTTAGATGAACTTTGAAAAAACATTATTTTTTGAATTTTTCGACTTGAAAAAATTACCATTCTTATCAAAAATATTCGAAAATAATTTTTTTCGGTCGGTATGTCACTTTTAATTTATCTCAAAAAAATCCAGAAACTACTTTTAAGTGTGTACAGTAGAAACATATTTTTTTTTAGATGGCTTGATTACTTGTTCCGAAGCTATGCTCCGTTTTATTATTATCGTTTTTTTAATAAGAATAAATTATTATGGAAAATTATACTCCCCTAAACTTTTCTCTCACATTTTTAGGTAAGAAACATTTTAAAAAAAAGTAAAAACATTGAGCATCTCAAAAAATGGTCATCAAAATAATCGCTTAAAATAAAAATCGGAAAAAAGTGAAATCATATGAGCCAAGTAGGGGTATACAAATGGTATACATACTAAGTATGAAGTATATGAACTAAAGACTATGCAGACAACAGTGATGAAAAAAATACGAAAATAAAAACAAAATGTTTTATCATATTTATCAATCGAACAATAGTATACGGAGCCGGCATACAAAAACTTGGCGTGCCAGTTTTTTTGACAATAGCTGTCGTACATGGTTCATTAAAATAATCGAGGCAGAGGGGAGGAGGATGCACCCGTAGGTTTCGTTTCATTCGCCACTTCCTCAACTGCTACTTGATTCATTATCTAGTTGGAATCACATGCATCTAATATTGATGCCTGCGTTAAGGTCTCAGGAAAGAAAGAAATTATATTAATGGCCTAATTCGACAAGGGCGTATGATATATGAAAGTGCTAACCTTATAGGGGAGAGCGGGGCAAAATGGCACACCGGAGCAAAACGGGATTATGAGGCAAAACGCAATTTTACAATAACTTTTGAATGGTGGCGGTGATGGTGAGTGTAAAAAAACGGGGTTGAAAATCCGGATGTATCGTTGCGACAAAATGGGGCATCCAAAAATTATTGGAAAATTGAGTTTTGCCCTCATTGTCCCGTTTTGCCAAAGTGTGCCATTTTGCCCGGCTCTCCCCTGCGCCTTTCTGGCTTTAGACCATCGATATTAGTCGACCAAAGTGCTTCCTTGTAGATTGAAAACAGATATAGGCCTTGTGCCGTAATGTAATGTTATTGTAGTAGTGAACTACTAGTGCACCTCATAAAGAAAATTATAAAATGTTAAAAGGCTTAATGATGGTAAATAAGATTTCGCTATGGCTGATTTCCGAAGGGCCAATAGAAATAAAGCAAGCTATCAGTCCCTCATAGCGAATCTAGTAATCTGTGATAGTATTGTTCACCGAGAGTCCCACACACGCACGTACTGCCATAAAGATGGGAGCTATACTCGGATTGCATCATGAGAGGATTAATTTCGCACTGGCGCACAATGTCGTATTTTGTAAAGTAAGAGACTCGGTGTTCCCCCTGTTCCCTCGATTATTTTAATGAACCATGTACGACAGCTATTGTCAAAAAAAACTGGCACGCCGAGTTTTTGTATGCCGGCTCCGTGTACTGTTGTTCGATTGATAAATATGATAAAACATTTTGTTTTTATTTTCGTATTTTTTCATCACTATTGTCTGCATAGTCTTCAGTTCATATACTTCATACTTAGTATGTATACCATTTGTATACCCCTACTTGGCTCATATGATTTCACTTTTTTCCGATTTTTATTTTAAGCGATTATTTTGATGACCATTTTTTGAGATGAGTAATGTTTTTACTTTCTTAAAATGTTTCTTACCTAAAAATGTGAGAGAAAAGTTTAGGGGAGTATAATTTTCCATAATAATTTATTCTTATAAAAAAAACGATAATAATAAAACGGAGCATAGCTTCGGAACAAGTAATCAAGCCATCTAAAAAAAAATATGTGTCTACTGTACACACTTAAAAGTATTTTCTGGATTTTTTTGAGGTAAATTGAAAGTGACATACCGACCGAAAAAAATTATTTTCGAGTATTTTTGATAAGAATAGTAATTTTTTCAAGTCGAAAAATTCAAAAAATAATGTTTTTTCAAAGTTCATCTAAAACTGCAACTTTTTTGTCTGAAACATTTTTCTGTGTAATTGAATCCTTTCAAGATATAACAATCTTTAGAAAATTTTGAAATTTCGAAAAACCCAAAACAATGCGATCCAAAAATTCTGAAAAAATGTACATAAATCCTTTTTATATAATTACATAATTTGACAAAATTTAAATTTTTTTGGGAGTGGACAACTTTTTGACCGTTCGAAACCGGATGGAATGCCTCATATATTGTGATATTATTATTTTCCCCCGTGGGGAGGGAAAAAATCACTTGTAAATTTCAAAACTAAAAATGGGACTAAAATCGTGCAACGGGGTGGGGAGGGGTCAAGCAAAATAAGGGTACTCGTCGGGAACAATAATGACAGTCGTTTAATATTCCGAAATAATAACAAAAATAGAAACTTGAGGAACTAAGAAATAATAACAAAGTTGCTGGAATGCTCGGTAACAATAATAATAAATCGGTGATGAAATACAGGAAAAAAAAGGTAAATAACAAAAGTCGAAAATAACAGTCGCTTCAACGCCGGTACGGGTACGTTGAAGAAATAAAAACAAAAGAAAATAACAGTCGCTTCAACGCCGGTACGGGTAAGTTGAAGAAATAAAAACAAAAGAAAATAACAGTCGCTTCAACGCCGGTACGGGTACGTTGAAGAAAGAAAACGAAAAAATGAAAATAATACTGGGGAGAGATTACCAATAATATGGGACTAGCGATAATAATGACTTGGAGGGCGAAGAAATAATAACAAGGTCGCGGGAAGGTTAGATAATAATAATAATAATAATAAATCGGGGCTTAAATAATAGTGAAAAAACGGTAAGGGATAAACTGAATATAATCGCAAAAAAGGGGGGCCAGATCACAAATACTTAGTTCTGAACAATAATCTCGGAGAAAAACAAAAATGCAATCGGTTCAAATTATTCAAAAAACAATACTAAAGGGGGACGCAAAAGGGGAAAATATGCGGAATGAATTTGGCGGAGTTAGGGGGATTTTAAGGGGGACTAACGGGAGAGCTGGTCAGACAAATGTTGCACGAAAATCAAATAGGACGCTAAATATGAACTCAGATGGGCGCCAGCTACTTTCACGGTGTAGCACCGTAACAGATCGTGCAAACGGCACGGATCTACTCTCAAAAAAAACTTTACTCAAAACTGAAAAAATATCTCTGTCGCAATGGACAGTCCAGCTAGCTCGGGAGAGGGGAGAGGGCTCAGGAGGAGGGTACACGAATCGACGGCTTCTTACAATATTACCTCGGTCCTAATATTTTACTAAAAAAAAAGTGTCAGTCTTAATGGGATTGATTGGGAAAAACTTTAACTAACTAAACTATCACTTATAGCGAATTTTACGCCGCTCACCACGCGCGCGATTCCTCTTTGCTCGTGTGCAAAAAATGTCGAGCACGTGTCGACCACGAGGCAAAAATCTTTCACTTATAATTTCTATAAAAAGTAAGGGGTGTTCGGGGGAGGGAAACGGGTCGAACGGGTTGGGAAAAATTTGGTCAAACACTTACGAGAAAATCGGGGCTCACTCACTCAAATTCCACACTTCGATCTGGGTTACAAACTTTCCTCAAACCAGCGGACAGCCTCAGTCGTTATAAACTCCGTATATCGGTCCAAATCGTATCCCTGGGCTATCGCTGATTTGTCGTAGGGGCGGGTTCACTCTCCGTAAGGAGTCTAATCGATTGTACAAGGGTTAGCCGAGTCGTCTTAAGGTAACTTTCTCACACTCGCTATACAATATTTCTCTATAACTTAAAATTAATGACTCCCGGTCTCACACACACGTTCGCTCGTCACGCGGCTCGGCTCGGAGAGTAAGGGACATGGCGGGGTCTTCTTCTTCGTCGGCGGGGCGCTGATGGTGGTGGGGGACGAGAGCACCTGTGCGTCAGCGTCGGTCGGTAATCGGAGTCATAGACGGGCGTTTTTCTTCCGGTCTACGGGAGGTGGCGCCAGAGGCCCCGCTGAATCGTCGATCGATGCCGTGCGTCGGCGATCCCAGCGGGCGGCAGGCGGGCGGGCAGCGGCGGCTTTTCGGCGGGCTTTTCGAGGCTTTTTCGGACGGTCTTGTTGGCGGCTTTTTCCCCTCGTCCACGATCCTCCTACCTTCCTCGGCGTCAGCACGTCGGCTCTCGTTCCTTTGCTGTTCCTTGATCGTGGGCCGTCGAAGGGGGGGGGGGGGGATGTCAATATTGTCCTCGAGTCGCGCACATTCACACAGGGGGTAACGGGAGGGAATAAACGGGAAATTACATGCTAACTTACACAAAATAAGTAGAAGAAAAAAAGCGTAAAAATATCCGGGTCTAACGTCGGGTGAGCGGCGGACTCGAGCCGAGTTTAGGGAAGGACTTGTGACGTACCACGTCACAATATATAGATATAATTCTCGTCTTTATCGTAAAGTCATTCTCGCAGAGACGCGCACAGCTAGCCCAACATGTGAGTACAAACTGAAAATTCTTTGATTGCAATTCTTTGATTACACTGGGTCTTTTAGGGAACAGTCGGGTTTTCAAAGGTTTTCGAGGCTTTCACAAAAACTGAACGTTTTTTGGATTACTTCTTGAACTATGTTCTTGTCTACTGCATGGCCTCGGAGTTGCCAACATCAAAAATTTAAAACCGTTGTTAATAAAAATTGAAGAATTGTCGAAAAAGCGGAAGAAACGGCTGTTCCTTCAATTTCGACTGTTCCTTCAAATACCCAGTACACACACGTAGGGCTAAAGACATTCAATGTTACAGTGCAAACGCCAATGTTTTCGTCCTTTGTGTAAAGTGATGCCCTGTTTTAACCTAATAACCCAAACCGGATAGGGTTGATTTCTCCCTTAATTGCACTCCAACTCAAATGCCGACGCGGTTTATTCCCATGTAGGGTTTGTTCCGGCTGGCTCTTGCAATCCAGCACTGGCACGAGACTGGCCAGAATCCCGAGCTTGGTGCCGTCTCGACCCAGTGCTGGGATGTTAACGGTCGGCCAAACACACCCCACCTTGTTCGAGACATATTCCGTTTATGGATTAAGTTGCCTGTTACCCAATAACTACTTAACAATAACTATCCCCGATGCTTCAGTAAACTCTCGCAGTCGCTTAACCCGCTGTCGACTAACACGACGGGGACGAATGTCTTTAGGTGCGGTAAATGTTGTCTGATGGTCGATAGAGGAGATTGGAGGAAGGAGGAAAACCACTCCGCACACTCCGGTACAATCTTGTAGTGCAGTCGGTGCGTTGGAGAATGGGTCGGTGTTCCACTATATAGGTGCCTCATAATGAAAGCAATGTGTCTTCATTTGGTCGCTTGTTCCGCAGCAACGCCCAGCCGCTCGCCGTGACCCTGGTAAGGGTGTATTCCCAGTCCTATCTACCGTGCGAGCGTACGCGGGTGCCATAGTCCATGCTGAGGAGAGGGAGGCAAAGCTATAATGGAAGGTAACGCGCATCCAGTAGAAGCAGCCAAGGTAGTAGCAGCATACCCACTCTCTAAACTCGTCCGCGGAGTATATTATACCGGCTGGTCGGGCCGCGCTTCCTCGCCCAACGCCCGGGACAATGCTGGTGTCTCCGCGACACTCCTCGTTTGTAATGACCCCTTTTCTTCCCTCTCGTCCGCCCGTTTACCCCGGCGCTTGTTTCTCACTGTTACTGTACGAACAGTGCGCCCACCACCGAAACATCACCGACCTGATCCACTTTCCCTGGCTCTCGAAATGCGGTAAACATCTAATGTCTCAAGTACATATATGCGTAATTTAGTGATTGTACGGCCAACCTGGACAAATAATCGTGCAATTATTATTATTGTGATAATGCAAGTAGTGATTATGGTTTTTTCTTTTTTACTGTCAGTATACGAAATATGCAATTGAATACGACCGAACTAAGTATTTTAGCGTATATCGATTGTAGAAAGGCATAGGGTAAAAGTGGTGAATACAAGCCATCAGAAAGGGGGAAAGGGTAGCTGATTTGGCTTGTATCTTCTACTCCCTGAGGGAAATCCCACTTCGGTGGAAGGGAAACTTACTCAAAAATGCCCTTTATCAAGCCCTGGAAATTAAATAGTTTTACGATTTTTTTTCCTTCCGCAGAAGGGTACTCTATCTTAGTCGCTTTTTTTAAGTGCTTGGTAATACAGACCATAAGGGACGGCTAATAATGGACTTTACCTGTTACCGGCTGTAATTGACCTTGGCACCTAAATGTTTCGGTAAGGCTTCGGACACCGCGAATTTAGTTGAAGTTTCTTCGGAACTTCAAGTTTTTATAGAAATGAAGTCAATTTCACTATTCTAACGAGATAAGAAGAGTGGTTACATACACCACCCATAAGACAAGATAAGAGAGTGATTTGCATACACCACACATGTCGTACGATGGGTGGTGTATGTAAATCAAGGAAGCTCGTGTAATATTTTTGAACCTCATTACACCGAAAAAATGGTTTGGTAATATTAAACTAAGCTGCGGTTGCGGGTGGCGAAAGAAATATTTCGTCGATCAAAAGAAATATTTAGTTGATTGAACGAATATTTAGTTGCTTCAACAAATAGTTACTTGGATTTAACAAACATTTTGTTCAATCGACCAAATATTTCTTTCGCCACCCGCAACCGCAGCTTAGTTTGATATTACCAAACCTTTTTTTCGGTGTAGAAGTAAGGTTTAATACTTAAAATACCTCACTGTTATCAATACAAATAAGTGAATGAAGTTTTCGTTCTTTTTCTTCATAAATTCACATTTGTGTCAATAAACACCGCTCCATCTTACCGCATAGGCCCATATCAACCCTTTTACTCGACGCAGGAATGGCTGATACAGGTCACTCGTTGATATTGATAGTGAAAACAAAGTGAATACATTCACTTTGGTTTACTATACTATTATACTATAAATACTCAAAGAGAAAGTAAAAAAAAAATTTGACATTTTCTGGGTATCATAGATCATAGTGAAGAGAAGGAGATCGCGACTGTTTTGTTTTCCTCACTAACGACACCGTACGGTCAGACGTACAATGTGACAAAAAGTTCTCCGCAAATTATGAATTGCGAATTCTCGGAGAACCAACTTATAATATCAGCAAAATGTTTCTAACGGCTTTATCGTAACTCGTGACTTTTCCATCACATTGGTTATTGACGTGAAGTTTCTGTTGTGAAATTACTGGCATAAACGTTAAGAACTATGCAGACAGAACATTTGTAAGTTCGTGGAATAAGTGGAATTTGCGTCCGCCGCTGTAATTGCCCTAGGCCGCTGGATAACGATTACAATACCTGCCTGATACCTAGGGCTCAGGTTGATTTCCCACATGGGTAGGGCCTAATAACTCGAGAGATTATATTGAATATGCATGCATGCGCCACATGCCTTAGATCACAAGAAGAATTTGCACGCACTAATTTCTCTCCATCCGCACAGATGCATTGGTCGGCTGAATATGGAGTGGTTTTTATAGTCAAGCTTAATAATCCTTATCCAATAGCTGCTTCAGGAGCATAGGACAGTGTGGCGCTACATGCGATATATATAGGCAACAAATACAGGTGAGCTTATACTTTTATAGGCGCCGTTATACCTGAGCACCGGTCGATATAGTCAATATAGCGGTATAAATGTGCCCAGGGTCGCCGACGTTTCGCTGCTTAATGGCTAAACATTATTTAATGGCCGGCTGTGCGATCACACTTTATCATCTGGCCATTATACGCGCTTCCGATGCTCGCCCCTACACTCGCACCGATACAGTATGAGACACGTATACTCGGACATTTGGAGCGGCGCCGAGTGATAGTGCCATCGCTTATTACCAATTTCCTGGATCGAGTGTTGGTCGCTGAGGGCTGCCGAGGGCTCTATAGTATAGTAGTATAGTAGTGTCGGGCGGAGCAGGAAGGCTGAGGCTCTTGTCATCCAAGAGGTAATAAAAGCTCACTCGACACGTTACCTTCTCATCGCTGTGTTGCTTGTTTACGTAGTAAGTGCAGATCTCATTATGAAAATACACACCTGCGTGGACTCGTTGGCTTCATATTTTGACCTTTGTAAGGTAAAAAAAACAAACCTTTGCAAGGTTTGTTTGGTCCGTGACTTATACTTATACTAAGGCTTATACTTATACTTATACTAAGACTATACTAAGACTTATATAACTAAGACTATATAAGAGTTATACTTATGCTTATACTAACGCTTCTCATAAGTTCACCTGTATCTAACGGCATGCACCGTCCGAAAGTTATAGCAGATTCCGGGACAATTGGGGGAAAAGTGGTGAATATGGACTAACTGGATACATCAATGATATATGGACCGGTCTATAGTTACTACCTTTACCCTACCAGTACCCTGACATGTGACGTGATACACGGGGCAAAATGGGCAATCTACGTTCCTTTTGTACCTTATTAAATTCAAGCTCCATTGACGCCTTCGATACAACTGACATATCGTTATTTTACACTGAAAAATATATCAGTGATTCAAGTAAAATTCGCTTTGGCAGCCCGCAAGTAATTTTTTTTTCAGTGTAGTGAACATTCCACTTATCTGATGTTCGCTCAACATTGGTAAAAAGTATGGTAGTGCATACTAGACGAAAGGAAATGTTATACCAAGCAGACGAAAACGGAGAAAGCTATTCTTCTTTGCCGGTGTATTAGAGAATGTTATATTTTTAATATCATTCGAAGCAGAATGATTTTTCCACCATAGTGATCACGAAATTCAAAAGTCCAGCACTTCTGTACATATATGAATTGGAGTTTGAACACTATTTTTAGGCTAAAAGAACCGCGAAAGATAATTCGCACCAAATATTTTTGGTACCAACAGCGATCGCACGCGCCTAACTATCCTGCAATATCCAGTGGATCAATGATCAACCTGCAATTTGCTTCAGATCTGCATAATTTAATCTAATTAGCTTAAAAAAAAATGTATCCACTTCTTCTGAAACATCTTCATCCTAACCCTTGATTCAATGTATTGCAACGGATAATCCATTTGCAACATTACAATTTTTTTACGCATAACCGTATTAAGGCTACAAACATAGGCTATTGATGGTTATATGTTTATAACACGCGATCACGACTCTCATTCATCATTACGACACAAATTACAGACGTTATACCTCGTGTCGCGGTCTCTCAGGAATTAACGACGATTACAAATCTTTTTTTATTATGTGCTGGCTAATAGTAATAATACACGTCACAACCTTGCGATGCTCCAAATAAAGAACTGTCAAAGTACAACACGACTGAACTTATTCGTCGAACAACACCAACTTTAGGGTTTGTGCAGCAGCCAAACAGAATGCTTTTACAGGTGAAAACAATACATATATCGAAAATGCAAGATATTATCTGAGGATTTTTTTATAGAGGGAATAGAGCGACTGCGCGCTCGTCGCCCGCGCGTTTCGGACGAATGGCGCTGTAGCGCTATTGCCCAGAACATTTATGTTGTTCACAGTTATTGTACCGCCTTTAAAAGTTCTGGAAATAAAATTACAATACATAATGGAAATTTGACCTTATATAAGATTTGATTGACTCGGGATAATATACTGTTACGACTTAGCAAAATGACAATCGCCGACCAATTCACGGTACGATTTATAAACGACAATAATGCAAAAGTCACAATGCGATATATTTTGATTGCATTTCGAGACTTTCGAAATTTCGATAAAATATCTCGCTGAGACTCGTTTACACTGAACCGTTCGCACACCTCACTTCCGGCTTCAAGAACAGAGATTTT
>OU824210.1:14040969-14121083 GCA_917499995.1 Ichneumon xanthorius
AATGGACCAACACTGTACAATGTTTCGTATTCAATTTTGCAAAAATTGATCCAACCGTTTAAATTTGATGGGATTTTGAAAATTTTGAATTTTTCAAATTTTTTTGACACGAGTTTCTGAATCAAATATCACTTAAAAAGTAAAATGAGTTATAGTTTCGTAATCAGCGCTGAAGATTAGATTAAAAATTGCCTTAAAACTGTTTTTATTGTGTTTTAATTATAGCTTCCTCCATGAGGAAGCCAAAATGGCACAACGGAATTATCATAGAGGAAGTTATGAGCAAAACCGTAAAACATCAAGAAGTAATGGTATAAATCACTTTGCACGCTTTTTTAAAGAATTAATATGTAGTTCACAATTTTTCTTTTTATGTGATATTTTTATTCATATGAAAATAATACACGAATACAAGCCCTACTCTTTATGCATATGCGTAATATTTCGAAAACGTACGTGCATTATACTAAAGTCGCTGATCTTGATCTCCAATTACTTAGATGATAGATATTGGTTGAGTTTTCGTGAAGAATTCGTTATGACTTGATCGTGTGCTTAGTGTGTGTAATTTGAGAGTAAGACCACCTTTCTCCGACCTTTAATTTTATATCATGGACTTTTACAACCAATTACCTTAATTCTCATTTCATCAGCGAGTACGAATACACTATTGGTAGTTAACCACCGAGCTGATGATAAGTGAGAGCTTCATTCCCAGTCGATCATCCATTTCCACTAAGCCTTGTGGCGACCTCCCTCTAGGTTGTCTCAATCCCACCTTCTTCATCCGCCATTGATCGTATTTCGCATGAAGACGAGGCCATGAAAGTTTGGGATGCTGCACTGGCCACAGTTTGGAAGCGCCAGTGTCCTGGCTCGGTGGCTAACTCCCCCGGAGAGTTAATAACTCATCAGGCGGTGGTGGCAAAATCGAAGAGCTTTTACCGAGGGCGCAAGCCGCGAGCGACGATGTTCCATAGCAGGCCCGAAGTCCCGCTGTCCTTATCCACCCGACTCTCGGTGATAACTCAAGACACCGTGGAACGTGCAGAGGCGGCTGGAAGGGAATACTGCAACGGCTACGGAATCCTGAGCGGTCAGTAATCGCGATGTAAGATTCTCCAGGACGATCGTTCGCTGACCAAACTTGCTGTAGATCCAATACCACTATCGCTTGCAACACTCTCTCAAGAGGGATACACTTTTTACAAACTCTTTATCGACATGGAAGCAGTGGAGTTAATATCGGTCGGTCGTAGGATCGAATTTTAAGACATTCGTTTGAACTTAAGATCGCCGTTAAGATCGAAGTTTGGCCCGAACTTCATTGCGTGCTTAAGTTTGATGTAAGTTCGGACTTAAGTTTGATCTCAAGTTCGAACTTAAGTTCGATCTCAAGGTCAGACTAATGTCTTAAAATTCGACCATCAATACAAGAAGTTTAGCAGGGGTTTCAATCAATGACGTTATAAAAATAAATTATTTTCACAGCAATACTCGACATATTTCTAAACCGAACGGTAATGCTGACTTCTCGGCCACGCCTTTTAGTTAATTCGGTATCCCACGGAGGATTCTTTCTTTTATCTCCGACGGGACGACTTCGAGGTACGCGAATTTGGAATTTCCTTCGAGCTTAATCACGGCCTCGACGCGGTCCTCGTATCCTCGGGCGAATACTTGAGGATCAAGACCCTTCGCACGTATCCGCCTTCAAAGTACTCTACCTTGGGAGTGAGCGAGATGGAAAATGACGTCCGCCAGGTTGCGCAGCGCTAATACTGAATCCACGGTAGGGGATCATCATTGTAGTGCGAACTACTGTGTACTTGCTTTCGCGTTAACATTCGGAAACGCAGGATCCGGCTACGTATTTACTCCATCCTTGTGGTATGTAAACAGGGCCTCACACCATAGTGCGACTGTGACTACCGCCAGTGACTTACAGCCCTTATTATGTGCGACATTGCTTAGCGTAAATAGCGCCCTTTACGTATTCGTCCCGTACTATCGACTAGCTGCCTTTTGTTGTCTTCATGCACAATTGGAATCTCTCGCTGAGATATCCATTCTTCTGTTCTGACCGATCGGCACGTGTCATTGCCGATTTCATATTTTCATGGATATACAGTAAAAAAGGTACCAACGTTTCTTGTCCACAAATGTCCACAATTTTTTACTTGTTAATTTTACAAAAACATCTTGGCCATTTTACAAAAATGTCTGTCAATTTTACGAATATTTTTTGTAAAATCAACAACAACATAATTGTGAACGTTTGTGGACAAAAAAGGTTTGTTGAATGTACAGAACTTGTTGACCGTGTCAACAAGGTAATTTGACCTTGTTGACACAATCAAAGTCACATTACAAAGGTAATTTGACCTTTGTCTGGGAGTAAAACAGGCATTACTTTGGAGAAACAAGTTGCGTTGCACCAGACAAGATACAAACATATCCTGTGCGTGGCTTCGCTTGTCTCCGCGTCCATTAGTCCGATCTCGTACGGTTTCGGCTGGTGTGACTTGTAAAGGGCTAAGGCTTATACCGTCATGGTGATATACTAAAAAAAATTTCCTTACCCTTCGAGGACTTGCACATCGCCTTGAATTATCTTTTCACAAAATTGGTGTATTACATATTGCATGGCGTCGAGTTTGACACTGAAAGGAAGAAAAAGCCTTGTCTACCGGGAGATCGCACCAGACACAATACCATGAAAACTACCCATCATGTCCATGTTAAACCATCGATGGCTTAATGTCACAAGACCATACAAGTTGGGTGTAGACATAGCCTATATTCCCATCTAGCATTTGACTATCAGCATAATGCGTCCGAAAGTGAACTACACAAGGGCGGGGGGTGAGAACAAACGTTTCGTAACCCCTTAAGGCACGAATGGCTGCAAACGCCAGTTGACAGGCTCCTATATTCTAGCGTTTGACCATTGTAGCGTTTGACCGTCGGTATAATGCGTCGGAACGTGAACTACAGGCGAGGGGGTGAGACGGAACAAACTTTCCGTAACCCCTTAAGGTACGGCTGTAAACGACAGTTGACAGGGTCGTATATGCCTTTCTAGCGTTTAATCATAGGTATAATGCGTCTGAAAGTGACCTGCGGTGGGAGGCAGAACAAACTTTTCGTAACCCCTTAAGGCACGAATGGTTCTAAACGACAGTTGACAGGCCGATCCATGCATTTGATCGTCGTTATTACGCGTCACAGAGTGAATTTACACATTGAAGCGGCGGTCGAACAAACGTTAAGGCGTGAAAAGGCGTAAACGGCACTTGCCAGGCTCAAGTGAATAACGAAGCTTTTTTTCATTGCAATAAGTCACAAGAACTAGTTCATCCGCTATCAACCGTCCGCAAATGAAAGACCGACGAAACAACCAGGACGTGTACGGTAAAGACCTGCGCCTCTATTATGAGTATAATATAAAAATAGTAGTTCGCACGTACGCAACGGCTGCAGGAACGACGAGAGAAGGATGAAGTTGAAAGTGGGAGAGAAAATCAACCGCGGACATTAAACTCGCGCGACTCGCAACCCGTTCAGATGCAGGAGTACATCCACCTGGAAAGTTGGCCATGCGGGGTTCAGTCTCGTGTGTGCCAGGCCGAACGTTAAACTCTCAGTTCCTGAACCGACTGGAACAGCGAGCGCACTTTGCGGAATATACTATATTATGGTATACGAGTAAGGGCAGAGCGAGCGGTGGCGGAAGGGTGGGGGAGGGGGTTGAGCGTTAATAGAAGCGCGCACGGGAGTCGCGGGCGGCGTTAATGCCCGAGGAAAGTACCGGCTTAACGATTCCGACACCGTCGCTGAAGCGGGTATAGCGATGGCACAGCGAATAGCGACGGTACACCGGCACAAGTCAGGATTCCCGACGTTCGAGCAGGCAAGCAAGCGAGCATACCGCGCTCCCGTCTTTGTCGCCCCGCGGCAGTGCCGTACCTGCAAGCTCGAACTCTTAGTTTTTACTGCGGTTAAGGGCACCCCGGGATGATGTTGGGGGGCTGCACGAGGGAAAAGTAGTGGAGTTAATGTGGTCGACGCACGTGCCTTACTTTCCGTACGCCGCCCTGCCGGTACGCTCGCTTCGAGCTTCACTCAGCCACTGCGAAATAGCCGGATCTCACTCCTCGTCTCTGTACAAGTTCACAGCGCGAGCCAACCTTCACGGCGCTGAGTTGGTAATTCGAAACTTTGAGGCGTTTACGAGCCGCGAAAGGACACCACCCTCCTTCCTTCTAGCTCTTTATTCCCTGAGAAAAACTCGAAACCTTTCATCCGGGTCCTACAGGGTCGATAGTATGTTTGGTGCTTCCGCGGCTCTGTATACTCGTTTCGCTATACAACATGGTAGAGACTATACTTGTACTGTATGGTGGCGACAGGGCTCAGTCTCTATGCTGAGCTACAAAACTCCCCGCGGTCTCTGAAATCGTATAGACCGAGTCAAAGGATAAACCTACCCGTAACGTCCCCGAATGACCATCCTCGAATTAATACTTCCCACTGTTGATGACACCAACCACACGAGCTGATACTTTACACGTGCTAGAGAATCGCTCAAAACTTGTATTCAGAGACCGGCCAATTCAGATAAAGAGTGATCAGATCCTGCACCCAAAAAATAATTTATTTGACGGCTATCGCTTAAGTAAAATACCGTTACCGTTTAAGTAAACCCTATTTGGTTTACGTAAAATATTTATTTGATTTAAATAAATATTTATTTAAATTAAGTAAATAGTTACTTAAATGAAATAAATATTGTTTTAAATCAAATGAATATTTTACTTAAACAAAATAAACGGTGGCCGTCAAATTATTTTTTTTCTGGGTGTGATGCAACGAAATCAAATATTAGTGGCGAGAGGGGAATATGAAAGTCGGAAGAAGAACGGCGAAAAGGGCCTAACTGTCAAGTTTCGGAGTAAATTCTAGAGTATTATGAAAACCGTTCCAGATTAGACATTCAAACCGGAGTTATCACCAAATTGGACGATTGATAATGTCCTTTTTTGGTTTTTGCTAGTTCCATTGATCGCCTGCAATTCTTTGTGTATTTTCGATATGCACGGCGAAAAAAATTTGTTGATGCAACAAGATTTTTGTTACTGTAACAAATTTAATTTGTTAGTATCGGGATAATAAAACGAGCTTGTAACCATAGCTAAATTTTTTCCCTTGGAGGGATTGGCTACCGTAACAAAACTGCATTTGTTACTATAATAAAAAAATTTGTTATATAACTGAGTGGGACGCATATATATGCCAACAACTATGACGAGATTGAAACACTCAACGCGCAAATTTAAGGAGGTCGTCTCGTTGCGCATTGCCAAAGAGTGCGATTCACGTGCAATTCACAACGAATTTCGACGCCTTTCTAACGGAATAAAAATCTGAAAAAAATCAACCATTTAGAAGGTGCTAAGAAAATTAATTTTCCATAATAATAATCGCAAAAAGTTATTAACAAATTAGTTAAAAAAATCATTGGTCAACGAATTATCCGGTAAACTAACTTTTTCTTTAGCCCAAATTGACTCAACAATTTTTTTGAATACTTATGAATTTTTTGAGAACTTTTTCAAATTTAAAAAACCACATTTTTTCATTTTTTTTATAGATAAAAAATCACGAATTTTTGAATATTAGAAAAAATGCTTAAAAAATGTATGAGTATTCAAAAAAATTATCGAATAAATTTGGGCTAAAGAAAACATTAGTTTACCGACTAATTCGTTAAACAATGATTTTTTTTTTCTAATTTATTAATAACTTTTTGGAACTATTATTATGGAAAAGTAGTCTTCTTAGCATCTTCTGTATAGTTGAATTTTTTCAGATTTTTATTCGATCAGAAAGTTGACGAAATTGTCTTTGAAGTGCACATGAATCACACTCTTTGGTAATACGCAAAGAGACGACCTCCTTAAAACAAACAGACGCGAGGAAACGGTTCCTTTGTATTCAAGTAAACATAAAAAATGGCGTGGAATTGCGAACTCTTGAAATTTGTTGTATATGGATGAATAAACTGCGGAACGGAATACCTTTCGGAGTTTAATGCATCCATATACAGCAAATTTCAAGAATTCGCAATTGCAAATACAGACATTGTTTTCAATATAATAAAATGATAAAATACGAACGCGGTGACTTAATCTTCATATTAATGTATGTACGCATCTATAACTATCCTGTTACCAGTCACTACTCAGCCGTCAAATTGCAGCAGGCGTCGTTTGTTTTCATAGCAAACTAAATCGTCGGAGTAACAAGAAAGTTTTCTCGTTATCGAAAACCAATTGCTTCTACTTAGTAATTTTTTTGTCGCTTTTACTAATCGTTTTGGTGCGGGAACGAGGCCATTGTCAACAAAACTCATTTTGTTAGAGCAGCTAAATCACTTTTCTCTGTGTGCGGGCAAATTATGCTTGTATTTCCGAACAGACTCAACTACTATTGTACGATTTGACGATAGGTCTGCCTATCATCATGTCATTGGAACCAGCCCGTAATTACTCAATAAATAAATAACTAAATAAATACTTATAATCCGTCATTTCGATTATACACTCGATGTGAACTGCAGTACATCGATCCCAATGACAATGGGGAAAAGAATAAAGAAGAGAGAAGTAACGAGGAAGAAGAGATTCATTGCACGGTTCGGTTGCTGCCATAGCTAGAACCGTCTTGAAACAACCCACCATTTCCTGATAGTCGTTCGAAAACTTGCCATATTTTTTTTGTTATCTCGCGGCTCTCATTCTGACCTCGCTTCGCTGGTACATTCTCCCTCTGCTTCTTTAGTTTTTTCTTTTTTTTTTACTCGCGAACTCTTTTGCTTTCTTTTGTACTCTTATACCACCATCTTCTACCCATCATGACCACTCTCGCCTCTTTCCCGGATTCTCTTTACCGCCGGTTGTTATAGTCGTTTCGTGTAGGCTGCATTCATAACCGACGGCGTTACGACCCGCCAAGTAATAACGCTCCGGTAATTATTCGCGTAATAATTTGCCATGGCGCGCATCGACGAAGTTGTACGGATCGATCGCGGTCGGTGCGAGAATATTCGCGAAAATTGAACGACGAACGAGGCGAACGCATGGACAGCGCTATCGCGCTCCTTCCTTCTTTCCTTCCTTCTCTATCCGCTCGTTGGTACGGTACTAATTACGGTACTAATCACTTTTTTTAAGTTGGAAAGTCAAATTTGCACATCGTTTCATCATCATTTTCTTTTATTCGCAAAGCATAATTTATGGAAAAACATATTCTGTCATTTTTTGGCTTCATCATAGAGATAGCTGTGTGAATTCAAAACTACTGTAAGAAAATCTCTCTAAGAAGAATGGAATAATGGATTATGTATTGGTCATAATCAATGTTATTATCCATAACTCTCACAATTTGTTTATACTTTTCATTACAGTCGGAAGACGTCCCCCAAAAAACAACGATCTTTATATAAGTTTATCTTTATATAAATATGTATAATATGTGATTAAGAAAGACATAATCATGTCAGATAATAATTTTCGCTTAATTTTCGCTTACTCTTATACAATTCCTATATTATAAATAAAAAAAGGGTTTGGAGATTACTCACAGAAGCTATGGAAATTACACAATCTTATTCACAAGGAAGTTGTTAACAGGCTAACACACTGCAGCACTAAAAAAAATATACTAAAACGCAAATTGATTGCTATATAATGATTTTTATTAAATAATTTTCTTGGGGACACCGCACGAAAAGTCGTAAAAAAAAATTATAATTCACGAAACACAACAAAACAATGGAATTCGTTTTGATCGACGACTAATCCAACTTTTTAATTACCGAAAACAAATATAATATAATGAAAACGTAGAGGTAATAGAAACAAAAACAAACCATTTAACTAATTTATTTGGTGATAGGACTTTTTCACACATCGAAAACAAATATCTCGCAGCCCGTTTGCGTAAAAATACGACAGCTGTGAAAATAATTCCGATGATTCGCGGGCCTTTTCGTTGGTAATTAAACAATGAATGACTCGATAGCGGGGTGAAGGTACAAACTTCGATTGGAGGTAGTAGTGGGGATCGCCAACATCGATATGGCACCGCGCACACGTAACCTGTTTTTCCCAAAAGTAGATTATTTACAGGCATTCACATCTTAGCTCAAAAAAATATGCTCAAAAACATAGCTCAAGCTATTAAGAATCAATATACTAAAATCTGTTAAGTCATATTTAGTCGTTTCGACAAACCCTTCGAAACTCACCTTCGAAAACGCGCCAAGCCGCGTCATCACAGAACTGCATACTGGCGTGTTTCTGCCCAACGGGCAGTCGGAAGTAAAATAAAAAGAAAGATAAATTTTATATTATGAGGAAGCAAAATGAAAAAAATGTATTTCAGTTTTTTTAGGTACACAATTTCGCCGAGTACCTACTGTCTTCAGTAATGATGAGAAGACTCACATTCTTTCTATTTGTTCCTCTTAGCAAAGTTAAAAAAAACAGTAGAACCGCCAAACGGTCATTTAAAAAAATTAAACTAGCAATGTTACATCCTACTCTGGACTAACCCTAATGTCGGATTTGTATTCGCCACGAAGAAATACATGTGACTGTTATCCTCTGGAGTATTTTTAGAACCTTTTATTTTGACGCAACAAATTTAAAGGGTTATTAAATTTTATCAAACTTTTATGAAGCTTTTGTATTGTTTGTCGTAAAACATGATAGCCACCTCGGTTTTACGTGATCCCATCGGGAAGCGAAAATATCGCTGTTTGAAAATACGAAGTATCGCTAATTTACACGATATTGGCTACAAAAATTGGGTATAATCTTTTTTAGAAAATCATATTTAGAAAAAAAATTCTGGATGTATGTGTGCCTGCGTGCGAGCGTGTATCTCAGACCCAAAAAAGTGAAACTTATAATTTGAGAACGGCTTCCGTTATCAAACTGAAATTTTGTTGGTAGGTACAGGGATCAATACTCAATGTTTGGGTACATTTTTAGCAAAATGTTTTCAGGCCTTCAAATTTTACACGGTTTGAACGTTGCTAACAAAAATCTGTGCGCACGTTAGCTCTTACAATTTTTGAGCTGTCAGGCAAAAGAGTTGTATACCAAAGGACTATTCTTGTATCGACCGATGATCCCTATTTAATTTGGCGGGAATCGATCTAACCGTTTCAATGCTAAGAGATTTTCCATTTTTTTAATTTAACATTTTTATTTTTTGTTCGAATTTTTATTTTTTGTTAAATTAGTATTTTCTCTTGACGCGAGTGTTAGTATCAAATTTCGAGCTAAGAGTAAAATAAGCGGTACATTCGTGATCAGTGGGAAAAAATACATCTGACATAACCCCGAAAGGCTGAATAAATACAATATTTTTATAGGGAATCTTAGTAGTGAATGTGGCGAAAATGAGAGATTTTTTCGTATTTTCAAATAGCCATATATTTTCTTCCGGATGGAATCTTGACCATCAAAATAATCACGGAACGTGATTTTTTGATAGATAGTTTGTACACAAAGTTTGTGAAAATCTCGATTTTCACGTTTTTTACTATGCTTTTCAGATTGCATTAATAATTTATATGTGTAAGATGAAATCCATTAAAAAAATGTTCATCGTACTTTTTTTTAAAACACTTTCGTTATGAGGTTATTATAACTTTATTCGTTATAAGGTTATTAGGAAGCGACATTGAATTTTATTGAATATCACTTCAACCTTTCCGAAAATGTTTAACCTTATTGAAATGAAAAATGTTGAAAATTTTGGCCAATGCGGCCTTCACGGTAAGTGAAGAGGCGTAAGAGTGATTGACGTGCTGCGCGCAACTGTCGGAGATATGGTACGCCAGTGAATATCCGACGCCATTCGCGCAGCACGAAATTGACTAAACATGAAGATAGAAAAGAAATAAAAGGAAGAGAAAAAACCGATGCAGCTCTGGAAGGAGCTGTCTATGAACCAGGATTGACTGATCAAAGGTAAGTAGAATTAATAGCACGTCGCGAGTTCAAAACTTCTACTGAAAACTTTAAACGCGTTCTTCTCGAAACTACCTTTTGAACTACGATAATTACGATTAATAATGAACAGAGGCTCATGGAAACCTCTAATTTTCGCAGCCTATCCTAAGCATGCTTCCTTATCCGATGAACTTTGGAAACTGATGGACAAACCTAGAACCGTTCTTATTATATACATTTTAACATAGTTTGTTAGTCATTTTTCAAGGTTGTAACTTCAAATAGTCGCTGTTTTGTCACTTATAAAAGTAAAAAATCCGAGTTTCACCGAAATACTAAATTCATATAGACTGTTTCATCAGGTAATCATGCAAAACATTTGTTTTCACATGAGTATTTCGTTCGACACTGTTCTCAGCTGTCGATTCAATAATTCCGAAATGTGCCCGGGCGATTCAGAGGTGAGAACTTGATTGTGAAACCTCCGAGGTCTTTTACGAAGACTCGTACGTAACTAGATAGATAAACAGAGATTGTTCTGCGAATAGAATAAATATATCATTCCGGATCGAAATTATTTAATTGTAGATTTATTTAAATGGATTGAAACGAACATGAATGTGACTTGAAAGTGTGATATAACAATTGAGTATTAAAAATTATTAAACTTGTAAAGGTAACGAAGGTCGACTCGATATAAATCAATTATAGTCACAAAAAGAGACTGATAGTCGTCAGAAGACCAGCTCCATCAACTGTTCGGTTCGAGTTATAGAATTACAGTTATCAAAGTTAATCGCATGTGGGATCCAGACATAGATTTTACGCCGAAAAAGTATTAAAGTTCGATCTTAAGTCAGAATTTAAGATCGAACTAGAACTACAATCAAATTTGGATTCAGACTTAAGTTCGAACTTGACATCAAACTTAAGCACGATATCAAGTTTGAACTGAGATTCGAATTCAAGATCGAACTTAAGATAGATCTTAAGCACGTAATGCAGATCGGGCCAAACTTCGATCTTTCCCAAACTTAGCACAGCAGCGTAGAATTGAGATTCGCTGGAGCATACCATTTTGAAGCAAACGTTGTACATGCGCCCAGCCAATTTCCAATTATAGAAACTGCAAAAAAAAAAAAAAAACAGCGCATGTAACACGCGGTGAGCACGAAGTGTGCACGCGCGAAATATGAGTGGATGAATGTCAAAGAAATGATACTTCAATATAAAAGAAATTTGCGTAATACATTTTAATTCGCATACCCAGTATAGAGTATAGAATTAGGCGTTCATAGATTCACGTGATCACACATCTGCTATGTTATTTCTGCCGAATCACTTGATCCAGTGTTTCACAGAGAACCAAAGTCTTCTTAATCAATATTTGGTTAAGATAACGTTGGCCAAAATTATCGATGATTTTGATAAAAATGCTAAATCGCGTTCGTAGAAATTATATTTAATAGCGTTACAGCAATGTGAACTTTGTACACGATAGATCGCAAATTAGCAGGATGTCGACATTTTTTAGCGGTTTTGATAACGATCCATGGCACGATCCGGTGGCACGAGCGTTGCGGCATATGTAGAGACGTATTGAGAGCTCTGCGGCGCAAAATTCTAAGCGTGCTGAGTCAAACGGTAGAATTTTTACTATGTCATGGACTAAATAGTGAAATTATTTTAGCATTAGATGTGAATAATTGATACTTTTTTTAAAGAAACGCTTTCACCAAATTTTTTCAGCTACAGTTTCCACGCCATCAAACAGTGACATTTACATAAGAGCGATATTGAAAAGTTCAATAAATAGCTCGAAAAATCTCGGTACCCATGCGGGCAAAATGTATTTATTTATTTTATTTTTTAATAGCTTATCCATTCCAACATCTGAGACTCCTAGCTTCAAAAGTAATAAATATTCTAGCTGACATATAAGAAACGTATTTATAAATTGAT
Organism: Ichneumon xanthorius; assembly: GCA_917499995.1. Lineage (NCBI taxonomy): Eukaryota > Metazoa > Arthropoda > Insecta > Hymenoptera > Ichneumonidae > Ichneumon > Ichneumon xanthorius. The sequence goes on from OU824210.1 coordinate 14,052,960, forward strand.
TAATTTCATCACATCGTTAATGTATCGTTAAAAGAACGAACGATATTTATGTTTCACATCCGGTTCTTTATAATGCTTGACCTTGGTTTTTGCTATACGCATCCGAAACGGTCGAAGCTGATACTTTCGTGCAGATTGTCAACAAAAAAAATTATTTAATCCAGCCCGATGAACGTCTGGCAACGAAAATTTACTTCCTGAGAAAGCACATATCGCGGAATCGAATTTTTCCACACATATGCAAATTATAATCCCAACCATTCGTTATTGGCACGGTCTATTGATACAAGTGTGATTAGTTTACTTTGGATCTTATCAATTTCTTAATTTGATAAGCTGCCGCACCTGCGATACTATATATAAGCGTAGGTTGAATATCGGCAACTTATACTCGCCACGGTAAGCAACAAAGAACAATGGCGAAACTAGCAATCTTCTTGTGCGCTGTGCTCTTCGCATCGGTAAGTCCATAGTGCAGTAAACATTGAATTATAAAATATTAAGAGTGAAGATCGTAGGGAATGTTCGCTTGTTTAACCCTAAAAATATAATATTATTGTAACTTGTAGGCGGTCAATGCTTCCTTCGTGTTGGATACTCTCACATCCGCCAAAAACAAAACCGAGGAGATCGTCACAGGTGTAATTTCCGCGACAAAACAGAAGTTCGACGAAATCAAGAATAAGGCTTTGGAGCTTGCTGGAAAACTGGAGACAGCTGCGAGTTCATACAGCGACAAACTTTTCGAACAAATCAAATCAACATTGGAAAAGGTTTGCGCCGTCAAAGAATTGACAATAACTCGAATAATTTGTAATCCCCAGCGAGGAAGATTATAAAATTTGTCGAATATCATCTATACACAGGCCCAACTGGAGGTTAACAGACTCACCGGTAAAGACCATGGTGGTGTCGATGTCACCGATTGCAACAGATTGGCCTCCCATCTTGATTACACCGCGCTCGCTGTAATCGCTAACATGAGCCAGTGTGTCGTTGACAAACTTGAAACTGGAAGTGGATACGTGCAGAGCATCATCACGCTGTCAGAGAACGTTCTCTCAAATTTGACCGCAATCAAAGAGGAAGCTCGCCACTGTGGTGACCATGTCGATGGCATCAAATCCGCTGCCGGTGCTATCGTGTGCACCAATATGGTGAGTACTATTTTGACTTATTAAACCGATTTCGAGCTTGAATGCCAATTTATCGGATAAATGAAAAGTACTCTTTTTTTTTGCCAACTACAAAAAGAATTGTCGTTTATAAATTTTTGTCTTTTGTACAATAAAAGATAATTACAATGAAAGAAGGATTTAGTAAAAATGACTATATCGCTTGAGAGATAGGGTAAAAGTGGTGAATATGGCCCACCTCGATTAACACGTAAATCAATTATATATGCACCGGGCCATATTCCCCACTTTTACCCTATTACCATAGCACATAGTAGGGCGCTAGGGTGCCATCTATGGTAGGAAGGACCGGATTTATAAGAATTTTTCTTAGATGTTATGGTAAAAATTCTTGGATAATCTGAGACCTTCTGCCATAGGTGGCGCTCTGGCGCACCTACTACTATGTGCTATGGTAATTTGTCTTAGACGATCGGTAATGTTTACTAGATCTTCCTCTCAGTGTATATGTACCATGAAACTCAGCATTAAATGAAAAAGTTAGCAAAAAAGAATATTGATGTAGACATTTTTCATCGAGTACAATTTTGTTTACATATTTTTGTACAACTTAATTACCAAGTGTGTGACGTTTTTTCTCTGTTATCAGGCTGCACTTAAGGCTACGTGGGCCGCAACCAAGACTGTCCCGTCTCTGACGGTAAAAATGACCAAGATCACTTATCTCCTCGCAACCCTTCAACCTTCTCTCGTCTACTGCTCGACCACCAATGGAATCGCCACTTTCTACCGCGAGTCGTCGACCATTGTCGAAAGAACTAAGGAATGCATTCGCCAGAAGATAAACGAGGCTCGTCCTGACGGCTTGGAAGTCGAATACTCGACTGAGAAGATTTTAGAGACAACTCCGGAGGCAAATAACGAGGAGGTTTCAGCAACCGAAAAAGTCGCCGAAATCACTGAAACAACTGAAAAGGTCGCTGAATCGGTCTAAGCATAAATGTTGTCATTCCTTCACCCCAAATGAAAAACTCCAAGAGCTCGAGCTTCGAATTTAGCTTTATAGTTCATGATGTATGACACCTCAGAAAAACAAATATAACCACTGAAAAAAATCTTGAATTATGCAGAACGAGTACTTTATTCATATATTATAGAATTATTTTCGTCCGGCTTTACATCGCGGTCTGAGAGTGCATGCGCATGGTTGTCCATGTTGAACTGAACATCCCGGCGGCTGGTTGAATGATCAATGTCATCTCTTGATTATGTATTTTATTTTATATACAGGGAAGGTTACAATATTCCGATAGCCGATAACCGTAAACAGAATATTTGGCAGGGTTAAAAAAAGTGAAATTGACAGGTGACAGATTGGAAAACAATTTGTATAATCTTGAGAATATATTATATAGAATTATTTAATTTTCGTCTTCGGCACTCGTAAAATTTTTAATTCCCGTACGCCGTTAAAATATGAAATTTTTTATACCGCCTAGGGTAGAACCAAGAAAAATATAATTATGTAGAGTGTACATAATAAAACAAAAACTATAAGGAATATAGAAAACAAAACATAAAAATACCAGATAGCTCGAGACGAAAGAAAGCCAGGGACGATTTCTCGGGCGGATTTTCCCTTGCTTAGAGCTGCAGCGAGAGTACCGGAAACGATATCGAGCGCGTAATGCTCGAGACGACGAGTGGCGATGCGAGAAGGAGCTAAGGTGTATGAATAATGTAGAAAGTCGGAAAGAGGAAAAGACGGGGAGGAGGAATTGCAGCAGCAGCAGCAGCAGTTAGGGAAGAAGACGGAGGAGGCGAAGAAGACGATGGCGGCTGAGGAGGCCCGTTCTTTCTAGAGAGGTTGTTGTATTACTCGTTCTAGCGAGAGAGTGAGAAAATCATATTTATTTATTATTTATTCATAATAAATTACATTATTATTATATATGTAATATTTTTGATATATTGTATATCGCACCCTCAGAACGACAGTATAATAACTTATATGGTAATCACGTAAGAAATTCTACACTGTGGTTCTTCTAGGGGTGAGGTGTAGAACAATTTGTATATAGAACCCATTATAGAATATAATACTTATGTATGATATTTTTTATTATTACATAATTATAGTATTTGGCGTATCGTCTTCACGTTTTCAAATAAAAGTTAAAAATTGGCATTATTATATGGCTTTTTCTTAATGTTTCTTTATTCGCAAAGCTTCTTCTATGAGAAAGCATTTTCTGTATTGTTGTCGTCCTCATAGACGAAGCTTTGCGAATAAAAGAACATTATGAGAAAGCCATGTGAAAATTGAAGTTTGCAAGTTTTATGAGAATGCTATATGAAAATTGAAATTTTCAACTTTCTTCAACGTCAACGTCGTGTTTGTCTTTTATGCAAAACGTCTGGCCGATTCAGGTTCAACGCAAAAAAATACATCGACGTCGCGATTCACTTTGTCGGATCTACGCATCTAATTCGTTTAACGAAAATACAAGGTCTTAGAAAAAGATTTTTTTTAATCATTAAGTCAATTATCCAATATTCGCCATTTTATGGTCATGTCTAATACATTTTTCCCCGCTGATTACGAATCTCGAACTTATTTTACTACTGAAAGGGATATCCAATGCAGAAACTCTCGTCGAACGTAAAATAAATATTTTCTCATAAACAAATCTAAACGGATCGATTCATTTTCGCCAAATTTAATACGAAACATTGTACAGTGTTAGTCCATTCCCGTGTCAAATTTCAGCTCCATGTTTACTCGAATTAGAAATTTTTTTGTAATTTTTCAAAAAAATCAAAATTCCATAAAATCTGAGCGGTTCGATAGATTTCGGCCAAATTCAGTACCAAATGGTCATAGTATTATATTTGTATGCAATTTTTGGACGATAGTTTAAAAATTACGCAAGGTAGAACTACTACGACCTTCTTTCAAAAATTTCAGAATCGCCTAAAATCTCGAATCAGGCCTCAATCGGCATGAAAATTACACCAAGGAAGGAGACCAAATTTAGTGTACCAAATTTCAACTCGCTGTCGCAAACCATTTCAAACTTATAGTCCTTTTAAACGATGCACGCATACGCACACGTACTCTGACACTAAAAACTCGATTTTTTTTTTGCGAAAAGATACCTTCCTCTATGAGGAACCAAAAGAGTATTTCAATGAAATTTTACGTATTTTTCAATAAATGATTGGTTACCAACATCATGTCAAGCATACACAATAAACATTGTGCATAGGGAGAGTTATGAGAGAAGGTTATAAATTTATAGCTACAGCTACGCTATTCAGCTTGCCTCGTATTTCCAAGATTTGCGTCCACACTTCCTCCCCTAGTCGAGATTCTACAATCATTTTGGTATTATACTCACATCTTTCCCATAAAAAACAATATTGATCGAGATTCAAAATGGATTCACTATATGACTGAGAAACCTATCCTGTCTGTGATTCGCAAAGACGATAACTGGAGTTTTCATCTGGTAACCGAGGCGCGTTGATTATTACTCGTATCTGTAATCCGGTTCTCGTCTATCAAGTTTTCAGTGGTGGTGAGAGCAATGAAGGAACGGGCAATCGAGCCTGCAGGCGTGCAAAATGCCGCTTAGTTCTGCGACGACTAGTAACAAAGTTGGAACATTTTTGGGATGAGAATGCGACAGATCCACAGGAGTTCGCCTACATCCACCGGAGGTGCAAAAGCCCCCGCGGCTGCTGTAAGCGTTCGACGGTGAGTACTCTAGGGTATACCGGAGTATACGTTATGGCTCCTCATGCTGCTACTAGTGGTGGCGGTGGTGGCGGGTTGGTGGGCACAGAACTACGCCGGAAGCCGAGATGGAGCTAGCCCGAGGCCCGGGACCTAGTTTACAAACTATTACATGCCGCATCAATATTCAGTTGGCTCTTATCTGGCGGCGTGACAAGAAAATGCATAATTCGGGTTCCGGCGGAGTCGTGCTCGTGGCTGGAGAAAGGTGGCAGTTGGCCTGGGGGTTGACGCAGGACGAGAGAAGGATTCTTAAACCGACGGTTTGCCGTCCTCTCCATGGGAGATCGCTTGAGTAGCGGATCCCGGCTACTGATGACGATATGTAAGCAAACCCGAATTAATGACTGGCGAGAGGCATAAGGAATGGCGAGATACCGACGCTGAGGTAGAGGAGTTTCTTGCCGCGAGAGAGTTTGGTACTTGATAGTCGTCGCGGAATATAAATAAGTTATAGAGAAAGCGGATCGCGGTGTCGAAGGGAGTGGACTTACCTCTTACATAGGCAGTACGCCGCTTCCGCAGAAACCGACCGAACGCATAAGCTACTTGTACACACTCAATTGAATGCAGACTTTTACAGACATTTCACAAACAGCTTACGGCGAAATTGTAAGGCATACCCGATTTCATCATGATGAAGTGCAATATACCGATGCGCCACAAAAAAAAAACTTCATTTATTCCCGACTGAACACAGCAGAAATATACAAATATGCCTTCGATTCGACACAAAAACCGGTCCCAATACAGAATTCTATACGTGCAGTCTATATTTTTCCTTTACTATACATTTAACGTTCGGCTTGCGAATGACAACAGACCGCTAATCTTCTATGTATTTGGGAAAGTTGCTAGTTTGCTTGTTTGTTTCCCCCAAGTTTTCAAGAATCCAAGGGGTCGGCTGATTGTCCTAAGTCCTCCTAGAACAGCCCGTCCAACGCCCTGATTATTCTAAATCCGAGTAGGGGCCTCCACCCCAGGCCCTTGTAACTATTTCCCTAATATACTATTTCGGTTCTAGTCTGTGCGTCTCGGACAGTTATGCACAATAACGCGGCAGGTGCAAAAAACTTATATTTCGTTCAGAAATATGTCACTTTCGGTTCGGAAAATGCATCTTTCGACCGGAAGTGACGTTATACCGGAAATATGTCACTTCTTCTTCGAGGCAATTGTCTCGACCATTTGACGTATTTTCGGTATGTCGTCACTTCCAGTTGAAAAATTAGATCTTCAAACCGGAATCTCTGGAAATGTACATTTCCAGTTTCTAAATTTCATAATTCATAGCGAGGGCATATATTATACGTTACCCAATTCTCATAAACGTTCGAACTATTTATTTCCTTTGAAGTATCTTAATTGATAGTTATAACTTAGAATTAATGGCTAAAATTCTAAGATGCCATGGAAGACAAAACAAATTAAGAAAGTATGAATGAGACAAGCGGATTCCGAGTCGACATTGTCGAGCGTTACATCGGACCCTGACAAGGCCTTGTCAGGACCTTGTCAGACCCCGATGTAACGCTCGACAACGTCTACCTGGCATGGCCACTCTGCATATACACAATATCGAGCATAATTTTTTAACTCGTTTCGATATTTGTGTACGCAATATCGACGAATATACGCAATCACATATACGCCATAATTTCTACTCAAGAATGTACGCCCCGTTAATAAGACTTCACTACTTCATCTGCAGATCTGCATTCCACTTACCAGGCCAGATGTCGTTATTCCTACCCCTCAAGCGCTCCGCCTCCATTCCTTTTCGGAGTATTAAAGTGAGACGTATTAGAACACTCGTACATACAGACGAACCAACTAAAAGCAGTAGTCACTGTACGAAGTATGGTCGAGTCATTATCAACTTGCTGAGCGAGCGAAGAGTGCTGAGCTGAGGTACAGACAATTGCCTCGAAGAAGAACGGTCGAAATGCAAATCAGTCTTAAATTTTGGTCGTTAACGATAGACGTACATGTATAGCGGTCGCGTCGGGAGCGTTTCTACGACGCGTTCTTACGGTCTCGCGTCCCTCCACGCCCTGTCGACGACAAGACGCGTCTCGACGCTCTTGCCAGCCCAAACACCTCCACACGTTCAAACCCACTTGCAAGATCGCGAAAGGGTTCCCTCTCGGTCGCGCCCGCACAGCTGTGGCTGAGTACAATGTACGGATGCCTCCACCATCGAAAACTATAGCTGTACTCTCCGCTGATACACGTTCTCGGGAACAGTTATTCGCTATAGACGCCCCACCGGCAGCGTTTAATGAATATGCAAATCGTTTCCTCGACTCGCCACAGTCTCGAGTGAGCAGGAAGAGGACGAGGTGAAGGGTGTGCGGTGAAGTAAGGAAAAATAAGGAGGTGGTAGTACGCGGTGGTACGATCTGCGGAACATTGAAGGGTTTCTGAACAGGAAGGGAGTCAAGGAACTCACCGACCCCTGGAATTGCTGGCATCGTCGCTCAACTCCCCCGGAATCGGCTGCCGTCGTGGCTTTCCTTTTCACCGGTTCATAGTCGCCTCGCATTGTGGAGCCGACGGCGAACGTAGAAAATTGCTGGAATAAGCCTTATCGATGGCCTAACTCAAGAAGGGCATGTAGACTACGCTGATACACGGACTGTACGACCTTATGGCATTGAGCCATCGATATACTATTAATCATAGGAGCGAAAGTAGTAGTGAGCGATAGAGATAGATGATAGATGAAGAGGAATCAGGGACAAAACCGGGAGAAGGTTCTTGAGTGAGCCAGAACCACCGGAGTCCCCGTAGTTCAGCGTCCATTTCGCGAAATCGATATGGGTCTCTGCCGCCGCTACTTGTACGAGTGCCTCTTCACGAATCTTCGTGAAGAGGCAGCCTGCTCCACCGTTGGCTCTCCAAGTCCCGGTAGCCGGGCTCAGAGCCTTCTGGAACGAGAGAGTATAGGTAGGTTAATTGGAAATCGCGAATACTCGGGAGAGGAAAGAAAGTGAAAGAGCGAGATGGGGAGAGACGGAGATTATGAGAAGGATCCGAGACTGCGGAAGAAAGTGAGCGAGCGAGAGAATCGGCAGACCGGAGATCTCATCTTGGGGTTCGACGTCTTTGCCTTCCTCGGGAGAAGGAAGAGCGCTGTGGAAGTGCACGATAGATGAAGTGCTTCCGTGTTTCAATATAGAGAGAGGGGGCGGGGTGGAGAGAGAGAGGTAGAGACAGACACCTAACGTTGGATATCCCTGATTCATTCCCACGGTGTACCTGCTCCTTCCATCGTTCTAACACACCGCGATAGAAATTCACCGGGCTCACGGAGTAGGGACATCTTAAAGCGTTTCCGAAGTTGGATAACAACGTACATGAGGACGTTGAATTTCTCGTCGTAATACATTTAGCGGGAATTGCGGGCAGGTTATCTCAGCAATGTGAATCGTCGTCGTCGTTGCGACGATGGGTCCGGGAAATAAAGTGCCTAACGTGATGTATCACTGGGGCACCCACTCTCCACTACTGTGACAAAAATGCAGTATATGCTTTTGGTGACGTTCACGACCTTTTTCCACCACGTTGCTCAGCTCGCGGCGTACACACATGTACGGAGGTGATATAATAGTATCGCTCTATCTTATACCTACATAAGGTCCGTGACTCTCGAACCTCTGAGAGTAGCGACATTGGGCGACTTCCTTGTCTCGCGAGCAAGGCACGTAGAATATCCAATTTCAGCCAGATCTGAGGCACGCTTGGAGACAGATATAAATACTCCTGACTGGATAATTGAAAAGCATCTCCCTCTTCATTCGCTCCGTCCCTCCCTCTCCCTCACTCACTCACAGACACCCACAGGACTCACAGACGCTCACGGGCACTCACAAACGCTTACAAAAGCCATCGCTCCTTGTACTCTCTTTATTTAGCTCGTCGGCTGGTCATTATTATATTACTATTGTAGATATATTTATTGTTTTATTTAGTAAGGGATCGTAACAAGAAATTCAAAATAACAAGTTAAACTTTTTATGGCACAGGGATACAACTTAATTCGTCTCCAGTCGTGTGAACCGTTACGCGTCTTAGCAACGACTGACGCAAAGAAAAATAAGCCAAACTACGAAACTGTTTTCCGTTGCTAAGGCGCTGCCTCTCGATTGTTCAACCCTACACTCGGCCCTCCTGCACGGACATACGACCTCGTATGTCTTATTGTGCATATTTATCAGTCTGATGATCTTGATTCTCCTCTTCGCCTTCTTCAGGGTCGACGTCATCATCGTCGTTCACCCATAGTTTCATACAATCAGCTGCTGTCGATGTTTGTTGCGGTCCCTCATGTTCACCAATCTTGTGAACAAGGTAACGATTGTTACGTAGGACTTTGGTGATTTCGTATGGCCCTAAATACTTCGCTGCTAATTTTGACCCTGGGACTTGCTGCATACGTTTCACAGCAACTAAGTCACCTTCTTGGTATGATCGTGCTTGTTTTCGTCTCTTATTGAATCCTCTACGATTCTCCTCTTGAATCTTAGCGATTTTTTCTTTCGCACGAACTCGCAACTCGTCGCGATCTTCTTGAAAAGAGTTGGTCCATTCTTTTTCGAGCAGCTCTCGAATGTTATCGTCGTCGCGCAGACGTGCATGTGTTCCAAATAATAGATGGAAAGGTGTCGTATCTATACTTCGATGCGTGGTGGTATTTAGACACTGTTGAGCAACACTCAAATGTTTATGCCATTCTCCGGGTTTTGGTGCTGCTAACTTTGTCAAGAGCGGGATGAGCGTCCGGTTAACACGTTCCACCTGCCCATTCGCCCTCGGGATTCCCGTCGTTGTCAAAATATGCTGGATACCCTCATGTTGGCAATACTCTTTGAAATCTCCAGAGGTAAATGCAGTGCCTCGATCGGAGATTATTCGTCTTGGATTGCCGAAGACAACTGCTTGTTTTTTTAGATGATCTAGTACCTCGGATGTACCCGTTGACTTTGTCGCGTAAAGCCACGTAAACTTGCTGAAACTGTCAACCACTGCGAATATGTGTTTATAATTCTTTTTCGTCGTCGCCAGCGACCAAGATGATCGATGTGGAACGTGACGAGTGGAGACTCGCCTTTGTCAATCGTAGACAAGAAACCTTCCTGCCTTCCCTGCTTCCTCTCAGCTAATATGCAATCAATACAGTTGCGGACGACTTTCTTGATTTTCGCACGTACATTCGGGATGTAATAATCTCGTCTTATAATCGCCTCCGTCTTCGCAACAGAAAAGTGTCCTCTTTCATGCGCTCTTCTGATCACTTGAGAGTGCATGGCTTTCGGAACCACCAAGCGATAATCGTCGTCGATCTCTTTGAACAGCAACCCGCCTCGCATAACATAGCCTTGAATCTTTTCTTCCTCCGCTCGTTGCATAATTTTCTTCGTGTCTTCATCATCGTTTTGTGCTTTCTTGAGTCGGATAGTTAGTCCGTCGTCGTTTTCATCAATAAGCAAACAGGTTGGCAACGGATTTCGACTTAGCGCGTCGACGTGAGACATACTCTTCCCTGGACGATGTTCAATTTCGTAATGAAATTCTTCCAGCAGAAGCGCCCATCTTGCTACACGTACGCATAAATCTTTCTTCGTCATCGTCAGGGTGAACGCACGGCAATCGGTAACAATCTTGAAGGAGATTCCGAGGAGGTACACCCTGAACTTTTAAAGTGATTTTACTATTGCTAGAACTTCGAGCTCGTAACTCGTATATTTTTCTTCTGCTGGGGTTGTCTTGCCGCTCGCGTAATAAACTGGGTGCATTACACCGTCGTCGCTACTACGCTGTAGCAATATCGCGCCGTACCCAAATATTGATGCGTCGGTATGTAATTCGGTTTCCGCGCCCGATTTATAAAGATTTAATACCGGCTTGTTAGCTGGTGTGAGCTTTAGCCGATCGAACGCGTCCTTTTCCTTCGTTTCAAACTTGAACTTCGTTTCAGCTTTTAACAAATTGGTCAACGGTCGTGCGATTAAGGAATAACCTGGGATAAATTTTCTAAAATACCCTGTCAATCCTAGGAACGACTGAACCTGACGTACACTCGTAGGTATTGGGAAATTCTTTACAGCTTCCGTCTTACGCTCTGAAGGCTGTACGCATCCGTTCTCGACTACGTGGCCCAAATACTCTACTCTCGTTTGCAGCAAACTGCATTTTTTCCAGTTAATGATTAGACCACTTTCGCTAGCCACTTTCAATACTCTTTCACGATTTTTCAATCCCGTGTCACAGTCAGCTGAGGGCACTATTAAGTTGTCCATATAAACCAATAGCACGTTTTCGCGAATGAGCTCTCTGAATACGGCGTTGATAAACTTCTGAAAAATCGCCGGGGAATTACAGAGACCAAATGGTACTCTCAGAAACTCGTAATGTCCATCAGGAACTATAAATGCAGTATACTTTCGGCTTGATTGCTCCATCTGTACATGGAAAAACCCGTTCTTTAAATCCAGTGTACTAAACACTTTAGCATTTTGGAGTGCATCTAATTGATCTTCTACAAGCGGAAGGGGATACCGATCTTTAACTACTTTCTTGTTGAGCATTCGAAAATCAACGCAAAGCCTGTCTGTGCCATCTTTTTTTTTAACTATCACCACGGGGCTTGCGTATTCGGAAACGGATGGTTGCGCTATGCCGTTTTCTATCCACTCGTCTATATGTTTGTTTACCGCGTCCCTTTCAACAGTCGACAATCGTCGCGCTCTCTGGTAAACCGGTTCGTCGTCTTTTAACACCAAATTCATTTTGATGCCCACTTCACGTATTTGCTTCGGTTCGTAGTTATCAATGAGAACCTGTATCGCTTGCTTATGTAAATCGTTTTCGACGTGGGATAAATCTACTTTGTTGTTGACCGCGTGCTCGGAGATTACATTGACTTGACAAATCTCCGCAAAGATACAATCGTCTTTGTTCAACGGCTTAATCGTCGCTTCTCCACGCCTAACATTTAAATCGATCTCGTCGAGAAAGTCTTTACCGATCAATAACGGATATCGCGAAAGAACATCTGAAACGACATTGACCGGTATAATGTAGGAATTCCCGTCAACTGTAAGCTTGGCGTAAAACTTTCCCAGCGTCGCGTTTTCCTCGGTGCCTACCCCTTGGAACGGCGTTACATCATTCTCGAGTTGCGGTGAACCGATCTTTATATGTTCGTCTTCGCGCATAATCGTTATATCGCTACCTGTATCTATGAGCGCTTGTACAGAGACGTCGTTAATCAATACATTTTTGACATGCTTACGATGTGTCGATTGGACAACGGCACAGCTGTTCTTCGTCGCGTTATTTTTTGTCGGACAATTACGTGCAATATGCCCATGTTCGTTACACTTGAAACATTTCGCCCCCTGATCTTTTGTCGGACAATCTACACTAACATGATCTTTCATTCCGCAATTATAACAGCGTTTCGTCGTACTTTGCTCCCTTTTCACGTTCGAATCTCTTTTCTCGCCTGAATCTTTTTTCTCACCTTTTCCGCCTGTATCGTCTTTAGAGTTCTTATCGATTTTACGCTTTGTATTACTTTTATCTTCAGTTTTCGAACTGGAAGATGTTGCTGGATAACTTCGGTCTTGTAAAGAAATCTCATCGAAGGCCTGCAAAATTTGTTCCCTCGTCGTAAATCCTTGGACTCGTGCCATGTCGCGAAGATTCGGATCTGGGATTCCATCGACGTTGTAGCCCAGAATTTCGTCGTCGTTTATTGCGATGCGATTCGCCATTATCGCCTTTTCATGGACATAATCGTAGAAGGTTTCGTCTTTCCTCCATACTCTTTCTTCGAATCGTCGTCTTAACGCAATCTTGTTCGGTCGATGGTAAAACATACCGCGGAGTCCTTCAAGTAGTTGATCCGGCGTCATGCTGATATATTCTGGCTTTGAGTGGAACCATTCTAATGCCCGCCCTTTAAGTCTCGTGCCGATCAAAATCTTTGCCAAGTCGTCTTCGAGCTTATATGCCCTACTAAGAAACTTTACCTGCTTTTCCCACGTTTCGAGTGTCTCAGAGCTGCCGTTGAAGTGGCTCAGCAAGTCAGCCACCGAATTCACGTTAACTTTCATCGGTAACGGGGGTACTTGTAGCTGCTGCATATTCGCAGCTTCGTCGTTAATGATCTCCCGATGTGGTAACCCTTGGTTATCTGGCAAAGGATTGATCTGACTTCTTCGTAGTATTTCGATTTCTCGTCGAGCCAGCGCAAGTTCTCTCTCGGCCAACTCCTTCTCTCGTCGGTAAATCTCAACTTCTCTTTGTCGCGAGATCCTCTCGTCATCCCTTCTTCTCTCTGTCGAGGTACCTTCGTCTCCACTATCTTGCGGGTCGACCTGATTTCGTGGATTGTCGTTCTCATTGACCATCTTCGCCCACGCACCACTCGGATCGTCGATATTCAATCGATTGATTAACTCGTTTTTCGTTCCTGTGGTAATCAGGCCTTTCGATTTCAAAATGTCTTTGAGCTCAACCACAGTAAAAGACTTTGGATCTTTCAGGTGCGTAGCCATTGGACATGGCTTATATCATCAATCGTTCGACACTTCCATATCCGATCACTGTTTTTAGTCTTTATCGTCTTAAAAGGTTTGCTTGATAAGTCTGAGATCGTCGTCGTTAAGCACTCTCACTTGATATCCGATTACACTCGCTCGATCCCGGACGAGCCCCCAAAAGTTGTAGATATATTTATTGTTTTATTTAGTAAGGGATCGTAACAAGAAATTCAAAATAACAAGTTAAACTTTTTATGGCACAGGGATACAACTTAAGTCGTCTTCAGTCGTGTGAACCGTTACGCGTCTTAGCAACGACTGACGCAAAGAAAAATAAGCCAAACTACGAAACTGTTTTCCGTTGCTAAGGCGCTGCCTCTCGATTGTTCAACCCTACACTATTATAGTAGTAGTTGTAAAAGACATTTATTTACCTCCCTTTACAATGCTAGTTCTCTTTTTTTGTATCTTTTTTGTTTACACATTACAAAACCAAAGGGTGAGCCAATAGGCCATTGACCGAAGTCCTTCAGCCTGGTTGTTCCCGATTCATAGAGCGCGGCGCTTCACAATTTGGCTAACGGATATAATTCCTTATTATTCGTTGAAGATAACTAGATAAATCAACAATGTTGTCTGTGTATGTATGCTCCTAAATATTCACGTACTATTGCCAAGTTTCTCTTTTAATACGTTTAATATTTGGTTCAGAGATGAAGTCGGAAGTTTGTGTTTTCTGCGGACTCCCGGAGGGATCGTGTCGCAGAGCGAGTCTATTGCTTCGAAATGTTCTTTAGCGAAGGACGTACTGAGGATTTGGAATTTGGTTGGTTTGGATTTGGTTTACTGAGGATTGACGGGGAAAAAAGCGAATTTTGTACCGAGGATTTTTGCTCTTTCAATTATTGATTGCACTCCTGTTTTTGCGTAAAGCAAGGTATTTAAGGGGTTGTACAGTGGGTTATCGGGGTGTCTTAATTTGGTGAGTCGGCGCAAGGCTGTGGTTTCGGCTGTTTTTAAATTTTTTGTTATGGGGTTGTGACAGTTTAACAAAATGAGGTGACTGTATTGTAACGGTAGTCGATAGATGCACTTGTAGATTATGGTAGCCTGTTTTGTTTCGATCTATTTATTTCAAAGGTCAATGTCCGGAAGTGTGAAGCCCTGGCCACAGTTTTAGCCTTGCTAATGTTGGTCTGAGAGTTAAAGTTTAGCTTTCTGCCAATATTTATTCCTAGACATTTAGCGGAAGGACTCCGTTTGATAGTGCGATTGTACATATTGACGTATGGCGAATTATCGGATTACTATTACAATTACTACTACGGTTATTATTATTATTATTTTATTGTATCCTATGTTTGCAAAATATAATTTTTGTTCGCCATTGTTTTTAAATCGCTGTGTACTTTACTAGCATTTGGCACTTGAGGGGATTTGTTCCAGAGCGCATCATAAATATCGCTTTTCCTCCCGTTCTGTCTCGCCTACGCGACCCGTTGCTGCGTACTGTCTGTCATACAGTGAGTAGTTTACGTACGTGCAGTAGTATAGATCAGTGTCGGTCAGACATCGTTTAGCTATGTCCCTCAAACAACCGACACAGCGTCGCCATTCGCCCCAAGGTCGCCAGGTTACGCGTATCGATGAGCCGATGCCGCTAGAGTACCGGGGTTGGAATGTAACCCAGGCAGTTCTGGCAACTGTACCAATCCATCCTTCTCCATGTATCTATCTCTAGATTATCTTGTGCTCTATGCAGTGTTGCTTCGAGCAATGCACCTGCAATCTCGTCTGGTCCAGCGTACCTTTTCATGCGAGTAAAGTTAATTACACAGTAAAGCATGTTATGAAACTTACAACACGTTTGATATACAAAGTTATATGAAATATACAACCTCGGTATATGAAATTAGAATTCATATATATTGTATTTGAATTTTTATAATTCAATCTTAAATGCAATATCTGTATATTAAAATTACCGGTGATGGCATTGAAAATTAAGACATCCGTATATGAAAATTATGTAAGTATGGCACATTTATATCTCTACCACTCACAACTCTCCCAGATAACAACTCTACCAGAATACATCTCTCCCCAAACATCTCTACCAGAAAACAAGTCTCCCGGATAATAACTCTACCAAAAAAGATAATTCTAACAACTCTACCGCATAACAACTCTACCAGAAAACATCTCTCCCGCATTACAACTCTACCGTATTAGAACTCTACCAAAAACTCTCCCGGAATTTAAATAAAACTCTCCCGGAATTTAAATAAAACTCTCCCGGAATTTAAATAAAACTCTCCCGGAATTTAAATAAAACTCGCCCCGTATTTAAATAAAACTCTCCCGGAATTTAAATAAAACTCGCCCTGTATTTAAATAAAACTCTCCCCGAATTTATATAAAACTCTACCGGAATAAAAAAAGCTCTCCCGGAATAAAAATAAAAATTCGGGGAGAGTTTTATTTAAATACGGGGAGAGTTTTATTTAAATTCAGGGAGAGTTTTATTTAAATTCGGGGAGAGTTTTATTTAAATTCCGGGAGAGTTTTTGGTAGAGTTCTAATACTCTAGAGTTGTAATGCGGGAGAGATGTTTTCTGGTAGAGTTGTTATGCGGCAGAGTTGTTAGAATTATCTTTTTTGGTAGAGTTATTATCCGGGAGACTTGTTTTCTGGGAGAGATGTTTGGGGAGAGATGTATTCTGGTAGAGTTGTTATCTGGGAGGGTTGTGAGTGGTAGAGATATAAATGTGCCGTAAGTATTACAAATATTATACAAATAATATTGTTTTTAACATTAACGTTTTTACATTACATTAACGTTTCCATCGCGTTAAAAACGTTACATTAACGTTTTTAACGCAATATTTTTACATACATGCCAATGAAATTTTATATACTGTATATGCATAAAACTTCATAAACATTTATGAATTTTCAAACAGACATTTTTTACAGTGTACTATTAGCATATATGCTCTGTGCAATATATTATTGTGGAGCCTTTGTCTGTGGATTTTTACGACGACTGTTGCTTGTGCAAAAGGTTGGCTCATGGTATCGTTCCAAATTGCGCGAGTCGTATAGATCACGGTTCCGCTGTTTGCGATCGATATCGATCAGTACACAGTAAAAAATAATTTCGTAAAATCGCAATACGAAGTTTCGAAAAAATCATTTTTTAAAATAACTCACAACCCGTTTGTTCAGGTTTGAATATACAAACCTGTCCTTTTATTTCCCACGTCATTAACAATTTTAGTTTGTACTTTTATTTGTAACAATTATTTTATTTGTGAATTATTTATTTTATATTATTTTATTTGTGAAAATTAACAAATAAAAAATTGTGGACCCCTGTGGACAATAAATTGTTATAAAAAGTACAAACTTTTTTTGCTGTGTAGATGCAGTTACTTTCAAAAAACGTTTTTTTTTAAGCGAGAAGGTATTATTCGGTATATTATTCGGACACAAGCTTTCCAACGCGCAGAATTACGATCATAACTGTTCGGCGGATATGTGAAATGGGCCTTGCGTCCCACAAAATTTCGAAATGATTATAAGTTTCGTGCGGGTTTCCGGTTTTGTATTATTATCTTGATAACCTATTTTAGTATTCACTATAATATTGGTATTACACGGTATTTATTTTAAAAAGCACAATCCCAGTCATTGATATTTATTCGCATGGACAACCTTTCTGGCGTGCATAATATGAATTCTTAAATCATTGCCTGTGTGGTGGTTAATTTTCGTCATTTATTTTGAATTTGTGATTAAGCGACGGGGCATTTTTGAGTGAACGTAACATATGTGTATCGAGTTGAGATACCGTGAAAATATGATGAAGAAGTTCCATTTAAACGACGAAAAAAAAAATGCTCGATCTAGTAATGTGGAATTAACGCCTTGACGAACATCTGATATCTGAATAGCGAGAAATCAAAGTACATAAATTGATTTTTTTTTAATATAGTATTTACTGCTGTCGTTCACAACCAGAAATCGTGAATTTATTGCTATCGATCAGAACCATAAAGATTTTGGGATGAGCGTTCGCTCTGGCCGCTGTCATTAGAGCCGCAGCATGAAACGTAGATCTCTTCATTCGTCAAAAGCTCGCATAACGTTTGAACGTCTAACGTAGCACGATAGCGTGCATGTACACGCAACATAGGAAATTATGATGCTTCTGCGTGACCACCAGTATTTTGTGTCGACCTCTGCAAGATGAATACGTAATTAACCGGCCATACGTTAAGTATACTGTCGTTCAATGGTATCGAACAGCTGCAATACGCGGTGGTCTCCGCTACTCAATAACTGCATGCCTTCCTAATTTGATGACATTCAGCCGCTACCAAATCCGATCACCGTGACAGCCGACCGAACAGCCGGCTTTTGATTAATCTGCATGTACGAAGGACAACATAATCAGAATTATTGCCGTTCCCGCGATCGCCTTTGTCCCTCGGATGAATCCAAAGCCGCGTTCGATAGAGCGTTCCGTGACATTCGGTCGAGGTACATACCAAACTGAGAATCGCGTGACCGCATCGGGCGATTTCTTCGACGAGCACGTTAGTCGTCCATGCAACAACACGACACGATTGCTATATAGCGGGTATTGCCGTAAGCCGAGTCGCGTGTGACACAGCCGACAATGCACACGATTGAAGCATCATCGGCAAATCACTGGGGAAGGAAGGTAAATTCAATTTACGAAGCGCAATCTCATCGAGCCCAGCCGGATTCGCTTGCAGTATCGAACACATATTCTCTCTGCATGCTACGATGCTACGACGACTATATTGGCGTAAAATTTCCGATCGTGATATTCTCTATCGAAAAAGCCTTTTAGGGTTATTAATGGACACGTCAGATCCACCGCGTTGTTTAACTCGAGCGTTAAAGTTTCTGCGCGTTTCTGAGACTTACGCGGCAAATTAAATGCCACGTTGATGTCCCTCTAGCCTACTTTATCCCACTATATATAGACTCTCCTATTGTGGTTTACCGGTGACAGTAGCGTGAAAGGGGGATTGGAGATGAAAAAAAGAGGCTGGATGATCGATCATTCGATTAACCGGGCTGTCCGATCCATAGCAAGTATTGTTCGGCAGTGCCGGCGGCTGTAGTCTGGCTTCCGTTGCCAGAGATTCTGTTCTCTACAATGCGCCGAAGAATGTACTATACATACGCTTTTACATTATTTACTCGCCCTGGCAGCATCGTCGCGCTTCGGACCGTTTCGAAAAAATATTATTTTCGCTTCTGTCATGAGTTGCCGTATTCCGGATTAAGCTAGGTGTGAAATAAGTGGGGCATTCGTAATTAGCGGCAAAAAATACGATGTGTATGCAAATAGTGTGATCGACGACCGAAGTCCAAAGTACATCGTATCTTTCTACGTTTTATAGCATATTGAAATTACTGCTCCCCAAAAAATATTTGGAAACCAACGAGTCTATCGTGGTGTAAAAAAAATATGGTGAAAAAATATGCGACATCGCGTTGACGGAATTTCAAAACCTTTTCACACGGTTGCAAAAAAAGTTTCCATCCGAAGTCAATTGGGACATTGATAATTGTAAAAACAATGTTAGTTTCCGAATCGTGAGTAACAGTGGGGACTTATGGAATTTTGAGAACACATTTTTTTTACTCCCGACTGCCCGCTAGGGCAAAAAGACGGGAGTTATGCGTTTCACGGCGATCACGCGTTTCCTTGGTATCCAGTGTTCTCTGAATCGACAAAAAATCTCTTGACGAAATTTGGCAAGCAGTTTCTTTAAATCGTGGCCAGTGTCTTTTTTCAGGTTTTCTTACGATGCGACGCGATTTCACAGAGATAAAGGCTTTTCGGAAAGAATTATATTTGTCCATATCGAAATTACAGCGAGATATGCCGCCATCTTTTGCCTTTTCGCCGTGTATCGCAGCTAATTTCACAGTGGCTCAATGCACGATCCCCCAAGCATTTCGGGTTTCGCTACGAATGAGCTGTCAACACTATATATTTACTGTGATTTTTTTTCATTGTTAATTATTATTTTTATATTCGGTGCATTAAGTATTACCGAACACGTTATTATTTACGCGCTTAACCTTGCTTATTATTAATTACGGTGTTTCGTGCGTGACCAGTGTGTTAATTAACAATATTCGGTGCAATAATTATAATCGAACACGTTATTTAAAAAAAAAACAACAAAGTTCATCGAAGACAAAATTGTTCCATTTTGTTTTTGTTGTGAAAGTGCATCGCTGACACCAAAGTAATTGCGCAAGGTCTCAGTATCTTTTGTAACAAAATTCTTTATGGTCGAGTTATACGAACTTCCATTAGAAGTTACAGAATTCAGTAAACTTTTTACACATCGACCATGAAAGATCATGTTGCGAAAGGAATGAGGCGCTGCGCAGTAACTTTGGTTCAATGGGGCAATCGACAGCTGCGGCATGTAACAAATGGAAAAAGATTGGCTTCGATGAACTGTATTACAGATACTTTTTTACTTTTTTTAAAAATTTAACATTAAAAAAAAGAAGTTGAAACATTTTGTAAAACTCTAAAATACATGACTCAAAGGATTTGAAAACTACTAAAAAAAAAGTGAAAGAGTTTGATCGATGAACAATTATTCTTCTATGACAAAGTTCATTGAAGACAAAATTGTTCCATTTTGTTTTTGTTGTGGATTCCATCGCTGACACCAAAGTAATTGCGCAAGGTCTCATTCTCCTTGTAACAAAATTCTTTATGGTCGAATTATACGAACTTCCATTAGAAGTTACAGAATTCAGTAAACTTTTTATGCATCGACCATGAAAAATCATGTTGCGAAAGGAATGAGGCGCTGCGCAGTAACTTTGGTTCAATGGGGCAATCGACAGCTACGGCATGTAACAAATGGAAAAAGATTGGCTTCGATGAACTGTATTCTAAATCTTTTTACTTTTTTTTTAATTTAACATTTAAAAAAGCATGAAATAAAAAAAAATTAAAATTAAAAAAAAACTCCCGACTGTGAAAAATGTGTGAATGAAAAAAGTACAAGTAAAAATGATAACGTCTAAAAAAAAATCTTACAAAAAGAAACAAAAATTATGAACGATAAAAAAACGGTTAATAAAAAAGTAACTTCAAAAAGGATGAAATAATTAATGCTGCAACAATAACTAATATTGTTCATAAACAATAATAGCAGTAATTAACAATAAATAGTGATAATTAATAATAATTAATTAATAATAATTAATTAATAATAATTAATTAATAATAATTAATTAATAATAATTAATTAATAATAATTAATTAATAATAATTAATTAATCGTAATTATTCATTGATAATCTTCGCTACAGTCGGGAGACGTCTCCCCTCACAACGCGCTACTGAGAGTAGCGCGTTGTGAGGGGAGACGAGCACATTTTTCACAGTCGGGAGTTCTTTTTTTAATTCTAATTTTTTTTTTTTTTTTTATCAAAACCCCCGGGTGCCTGGATCGTGCCGCTTCTGGCCATACTGATCAATTTCACCGGATCTGGACATTTAACAGATTAAATAAATTACGTGAATTAGCACGATTTCAGAGTGCTTAGGCGGCACATTTACAACTCTACCACTCATAACTCTACCATATTACAACTCCACCAAAATCTCTACCACTGAAGAAAAAAACCTCTACCGTAATTAAAATAAAACTCTCGGAATTTTATTTTAATTCCGGTAGAGTTTTATTTAAATCTTTTTCTTTTTCTATTTAAGTCTTTTTCTGCAGTGGTAGAGATTTTGCTAGGGTAGTAATATGGTAGAGATGTTTGGGGAGAGATGTTTTCTGGTAGAGTTGTGAGTGGTAGAGATGTAAATGTGCCGCTTGAACCAGGTGGGTATTACACAGGATAAGATATATCGATGTCGCGATAGGGCAAATGTGGTGAATATGTGCCACTGTAATGGAGGAAGGGTGTCACGAGTCACGAAGCAGATTTTACCTTCTTTTTATTGACACATACAGATTACAATGTTTCCCGAATTATTCATCGCCTCCAATTTCATGGTCAACTCGGAGTAGTTATCGGAGCGATGTGCTCGACTCAAGAACTCTATACCAACTCACTATAAAAAGACTTATTTGCTATTTCTTACAAATATTTTCTTATTTCTAAAGATTAGAGGGTGGGGAGGAATGCAGCATGGTTGGTGCATTGTCGAATGTCCTAGTTTCTGCGATCAGGGCATACGTCATTCTTTTAGGGTAATGAATCTCGAGTGCCGCGCGACGGGGTTTTTCCGCTAGGACGGTCGTCTGAGCGTCCGTGAGAACGAAGGCCCTTGTTCAAACTCAGAAATGTATGTACGAGTGCTTTATGTATTAGACTGCAAAGATGGTCATCAACTATCTGCGGTTCGTGGTTTCTATAGATTTATTTCTTTATTATTTGCAGTTGTGGGCTTCACAAGCGGTGGATGGCTTTTCTTTCGGATACCAAACGAATTTTTGTAATGCATCCATGAAAAGTGCTACTTTTCGTGCCTGCCAAGAGCGGCGTAAGTGGCGCTGTACAGCCATGAGTACAATAATGACGCGGCGCATGCGCACATCGGGCCGATTTTACTTTATGCACGCTTCTTGTACAGCCCCTTCATGCTTTCAAAAAATATTATGCGATAGTAGTGCGGTGTAGCGAACATCATACGCGGACTATGAAGTGAGGTGCTCTCGCTGCAGCGTGCGTATAAAGTTCGCTTTACCGCACTTGTATCGCAAATTACTATTCTGGATTGGGGAAATTCGTCGGGGTTTATTAGTCTCGAGTGTGGTTTGAAACTGGGCACTAACAAGTTTTGACCGTATCTCCTACTCCCAGAGGTAGTAGTAAATACTCGCCGTATCTCCTACTCCCAAAGTGAGTAAAATCCACTTCGATTGAAGGAGCATGTACTCGAAAACGTCCTTTATTAAGGCCCCGTAATGAAATAGTCACGCATTTGTCCATCTTACCCGTTTTGTTTTCATGATTGGTAATATAGACCGTAGGAGTCGGATAATAATGGACGTTACCTACGACTATCTCGATAAGGCTTCGAACACTGAGAATTGAATTACCGTTTCTTCAGAACTTCATGTTCTTATGGTAACGAAGTCAATTGGACTAAGGTAAACGGCCCAGTTTCAATTGTTAAATGGAACATTTTATAACAAAAATATACGTATTCCGACATTATTCAAGAGTAAAATCCGCTCTTCAACATGCAGTCAATTTCTTTTGTATTAAACGAAACCTGTCTTTATTAGTAGTATAAATTGCGTTCGATGTCGGTAACTGGGACAGTGGTGGAAACTGGGCCATTTACCTTAGGCAAGAAGGTAGTTCATATTACAGATCTGCGGGAGGTCTATGAAAATTAAGGAAGCTCGCGTGATATTTTTAAATCCTATCAGAAGCAAAGGTTTAAGGAGGAGGCACTTAAAATGCCTCTCTGTTGTCGATGCAAGTAAACGAAGCATTAGATTTTTCAAGTACGTACTTGTGTCAACACGCTCTGGTCCATCTTACCGTTACGGCCCATTTTCACCATTTTGAACCTAAACACCGTCGAATATAGCGAAACCTTCAATTAGGTTTTAAAAAAAGTAAATGCTATGTTTCCCGTTTACCTAAATGCCGTCGAGAATTCATCGGAAACTACGAGATCTCGCATAGCACAACGGTATACGCGAAAACGTCTGTATTATGCCCAACGTCGTAGGTATATTGTATCGTTGTCTCGTGTCGCGGCCGCCTAGATGCGCACGATAACGTTTCACACGTCCGTAACACGACTTTGGCTCTAACTTGGTGAAATTCCCCGGAGTAACCGGGGGGTTGAAGCTCGCGGGCTCCACGATGTTCCCGTGCTCAGGCGAAGCCTCGAGAAAGCTCGACGGGGAGGTCGCGGGCCTCACGAGCGAGCAACACGGAGCAATCCACGGTATATTACACCTGTGAGAGCGAGGGCCAAACAAGTACCGTTCGTACATGTATGTGTATCTATACAAGTATTATGCACGTGGTATTCAGTAGATGTGCCCTCAGTCGTTTCGGCAAAACATTCGTGCTCGTCCGCCTTCCGACATGTACCTAGCTGACGCGAGGTCTCTTTGTGTATACCGAATACACTCTGTCCCGGTGTATATCGTACGGTTTCTCCATTTTGTTCACTCACATGTATCGCGCAGTTATATAACGCCGTACAACCGAGCCCTGAGCGGCGGGACTCGAGGCATTGCGAAATGCGGCGAAGTCGACGCCCGGAGCCGGGCGCAGCTCACGACCATTCACCCGTCCACCCTTCCCTTCGCTACCCCCCCCCCCCCCCCCCCCCCCCCGCGTTAAGTTACGTAGTGAGGATATCCCGCATAGTTGTGCCACGGTGCAGAATTTCTGCGATTATAGCGAGCCGTGACTGCCGACGTGCCCGCCCCTCATTCCAGAAAACAGAACCAGCCAGCTCGCTGAGGACACCGGTGGAGACCCGCAACCAGCAGCGGCACTTCTTGTAGCGTGCCCTTGCCCGCTCTCGCAACGGGTGTGATCCTTCCTATGCACGGCTACCTATATGTTGTATTTGCCAGATGTAGTATTGCTCGACGGCATACCTCTACGCGGCAACAAAACTATGCATGGCAACATCGTTCGCAGGCACCACTGCCCTTTTGATAGGACCCAGGACCATATTCCACCAAAATGTGTTCTCTCACTCTGCGTATCCCATGCACTATATATAAGTTGAATATAAATGCTAAAGCACAGAGGTACCCCGACAGGCCAACTTCTCTTCCGCCATTAACTTCCGCATGTGAGAGTCGACGGTTCGTTCTCCACGGTCTCTCTATCCGGCGGCGCGCACCAATATTCTCTCGCTACCTATGGTTTCAACTGCAGTTATCCGCGATAAGGGGCAACTTGTACACCCGAAATTTACTCGGCTGTGCAATATGAAATTTCGTATCCACGGGTACTTTATAATTAGCAGTTTCTTGCATACCAATAGATAGGGATTTTATGCGTGTGATTAACTGAAGTGGCAATTGTCTGTTTCGTGGACGTTTTTTTTAACCGCCATTTTATCAAATGACCGTCGTCCGTTTTGGGTGATCATAATGTGGTTGTTTTGGTTGGAATATTGAAAAAATTGTTGCACTTTGGATTTTTATGGAACGGACTGCGAACCTTGATGTAGAAATACTTAATTAAAAACTTCATGTTACGAGTTAAATCACAATTTATACAAATTGTTTTCAGTCTAAAGCTAATATTACTGTTGAAAATGTTTAAGATAATGCTCATCTGGTTAATTTTGCTAAAAAACTCATGAGGAGATTTGTCGATGAGGATTCAAATCCGGGATTTCAATTACTCAAACTGTTCAAACTGTCCCGGATAACTTGCACCGGATGAAATGCGGAAAGGCTCCGTGAAATGAAAATTCCTTCGTACCTAGGTTTCTCGGCAAATAATACGACTCAAGGTGTGAAACTTAAATTGATTCCAAGTTTAATAGAACTGGGAAAATAGTGCGACGAATCATTGCAGATCGCTTGACGTTGCCACAAAGTAGATACATATGTATAGTCTCTGTTAAAGAGTATATTTGAAAGACAGTGTTCGTGAATTTCGAGGCAATGTCAATATATACTGTAACTGTCATACTACCGGGTGAATGAATAATGCGCGTATTTAGTTTGGGGGCGGATATTACTAGTACAATCGCATCTAAATATCCCGAGCATGAACTGTCACACGTCTGTTCGGTCCGACGTGTCAGTCCAGACTGTCTAACATGACGATCGATCTCATATCGATCATCATCGTTCATTCGTATAATGTCAAACCTAACTAATACCGTGTGTCTTAACGAATAGTCCGCTACGATATTCGTTACAATACTTATGTCGTCATTATGTACACAATCTGATAGAAAAATGAGTCGTTGCCGAGTGGGTACGTGGTACACACGTGTACCCAGAGAAAAGATTTCTTCATAACAAATAACATTTATATCGGACAAATAAATTATCTTCTTAGTATGTCTGCCTACTAGCATTTTACTTATATCAAGTATAATTGTTTATGTAACTACATATTTATTATCTACTTAGTGTACATATTTGTATCTAAAGAGATGTTATAGTTGACACAAACGCATTTCTTATTTGCAGCAACTATTTTTTTTCATTGAAAAAAAAAAAAAAAAAAAATGGTTTCTCTATATTTCTCCACCTCTGGTTTTTTTATGTTTCAGGCGAAAATCAAATAAATCATACTTGATCCAATAAACACATTTTTATTTTTAATTCTAAATTATATAGACTCGGTCTTAATTACTTAAGGTCGTCGATCCAACATGCATATTATCTAATATACAATGTATCTACAACTGCTAAATTATTATACGGCATAAGAGTATATAGTAATTGTTTAGGAATCTGCGGAGATGTAACGGAGTCGAATCTAGCAAATTTGCTCTCAATAGTTCTCTAAGCCCGCGTTGGTAAACAACAGCACTGTTACTTCATCCATTTTTCACACACGATATCCCGTACATCGTTTTCACAACAACTGACTCGAACGTGTCGAGGGCCCACATAACGTAGACTAGCGGACGGAAACGCACAGTGCGCCTGTTGCCCATTCTGTGAATTAGCGACTTCCATAATTAAAATCTAGCTTCCATTTGATCGGAAGAAACGCTTACTCGACTAAAAAATTTTGATTATCGCCATTCGTCGATATTTAAAGAAGTTGGTTTTGTGTATACATCTATAGGTAAATAAAATTATTTAATTGAATAAAGAAACTCTCGTAGGTGCACATAAATAAAAATTTGTTTAGAACAAGTAAAAAAATATTTCGTTTGAATAAACAGAATTCTAGTGCATTGATTTATTTAAATGTAATAAACCATTTCTCTGCGTGTAGTAGGTCCGAGTTCGATTCTCGACCGGCAACTCTGGAATGTTTCTATGGGTGGTTTTTCTGCGATGCAGTGATGTGGAATCCATTATAAACAGCAAGCCTGTTAGAAGTGGACAGCGCATGAGCGCGGTGACCAAAAAGACTGTCCAAAGTTGTCTCGGGTTCGATTCCCGGATCCGAAGGCTCGCCGGTGCACGCAATGATGCAGTGACGCAGCTCCAAATATCGGACGTACGAATTACGACTATCAATGCTGAAACGGTAAAAGCTTTGCTTTTACCGGCTCTGACCTAGCTCCAGATATGGGACGTCCAAACTACGACTATAGCTGTAGGGGAGAGCGGGGTAAAATGGCACACCGGGGCAAAATGGAATAATGAGACAAAACGCAATTCTCCAATAACTTTTGGATGGTGGCGATGGTCGTAGGTGGGGCAAAACGTGTTTGAAAATCCGGATGTATCAATTGGGACAAAATGGGACATCCAAAAATTATTGGATAATTGAGTTTTGCCCTCACTGTTCCGTTTTGCCCCTCTGTGCCATTTTGCCCCGCTTTTCCCTATGCCCGATGCTGACGACTGGTGGGGCGCGACCAAGCTCCGGACCCAAGAAAAACGACGGATTGCCATGTAATGCCCAAGGGCGAACATTAACTACCTACCTACCGATTCCATCTGATGGAATACGTATTTATGGGACCGCGAGTCAGAAGCTATATCACGTGAGATTTGGTAGTGGTACGAACAGAATATACTGGTACGAGTCAATGGTCTCACGGTAATGCTTTCGATGTGGTCCCATATGGGAGAGCATGCCGGTGTTTCTGCCAGTTGGCTAGTGTCCTCTCTCTGGTAGTACACCGGCAACAACTAAATCCTCCCTCCCGCTTTTCCTCGCTCGACCGATCGGTACACGTATACCGTGCTATTCGTGAGAGATAGGGTTGCCGCGCGGTCATCCACCCTCGAGGTGTACGCATAGGCTCGCGCGGCACCACGCCGGAGTATTTCCGCAAATTCGATGCAAGCCATTGCAGTACGATGTTCGGTAACGTCCCTCACGACCCAACGAAACGATGCGAGTGAGGGAAAGGGGTGGTTTTCAGAGTGCCGGTCAAACGATGTGTCCTCTTCGCATTATATATGTACGCGTTACATATATACATACGAATGACGAGGCACATACTACCACTCACGAATTTGGCTATCCAGCAGTAGGAGGCGAATGATGCAGCGACGGTGTAACCGGTCGTACGAGCGAATGCGCATTGTTCGTAAAATGGGGTTCGGGCGTGTAGACACGAACGGACATTGGCCCGACAGCTAGTGTAATCCGAATCGCACGAAGCACGAGATCATAGCTGAGAGAGCAAACGTATAGGCCAAGTACATCTGTACGTGTTATATGCCGGTTATATGCTGCGTACGTCGGGTACGCAGCATCGTGCCAGGGCATATGTTTTTCTGACCCCGTTCGCAATGGCGCCGATAGATGACTCTGTAATCTGGAGTTTGTCCTTCATCGTGGGAATGCATCTAGTTATACTTTCGTTAAAAAAATAGGACAATACCGAGCCACGCTGAGAACAGCTAATGGCAAACCTATTTATTCTCTGGAACAACTTATTTCTTTCGGGTAGTTTCTCTATCTTGTAGATAGCTTTTCACAACCATAATTATGTGTGTTCGGGGTTTCTTTCCATTATTGAAATATCGAAATGTTTCAGTTTAATGCACTCCTTAAAGATTTTTGGGACGACTGATTGAGGTTTTCGCGATTGAGAAAATGGCCAATCATTTTCTTAACCGGTGAAATATTCATGAATGAGATGGTACAACGGGAGAATTGAGTTCATGCATGCCAGAGTCATTGCTCCATACATTAAGAAAAATCCTAGTTTTGTAAAAAATTTTGTTTTTTGTGGAAAATTTAGTTTACAGCTTTCTAAAGGATGTTCATTATTTTTTGGGCGTGATACTGATAAAGGAAGGTAACTCTGCGAAGGAGAGCACTTTTTTCATGCGCTTAGGGATTATGATTTCGTATGTATTGTTACCAATATGAAGATTAGAATTACAGAGACATGCGGTATACCAAAGATGAGTGGAATCACTCGGTTATAATAATTGTTAAACTTATAGACCAATGACTTAAATCGATCACCGTGATAAACCCAGCCGACGCACTTATAAGCTGATTGTTAATGTCGAAAAAGTGACATGCACAGATGTGCCGAGGAAAAAAGTAAAGAATATTCGATTGCTAGATGCAATCTATAATCTATAAGCAAATAAAGCAAATATGTTAAAAGTGCATTTCTTCAATAGGCATTTTTTAAAACGTTTCATCACATATGTCATATGCAAGAGAAAATATTGTTATAACTAAAAAATCGGATCTCGGATTATGCTCTGGATACATGTCTCATAGAATGCAGGAAAAGCATTTTCTATAATAATAATAGTAGTAGTAGTGAGTTTATTGACAATACATAACATGTAACAGATTTCTTTGTACCTAATAGACCTTTCTCTTTACACCTATATTGTATATTGCCAATTGGCCATCGATCACAGTCCTTCAGCCACTATAATAATAATCATCTAATAATAATAATTATATGACATATCAACATATCCGTCTAAATCGTTCGTATATTTATACATCAACTTCACATCAACGACAAATGTGATGAGCAAGTCACAAGTTACGATTAAGTTTAACAACAAATTAATCATTGTAAAGATTTACATGATATTGTTTCTACTGTATTGACTAGCATCTCTCAATTAATTTTCGTAAATATTATGTTTCAGTTATGACATGAGAGGAAAGCAGTCGGAAAAGGCCTCGCACTGGGCGGAAAAGGAGTATCTGAACGAGCGGGCCTACTTCAAAACAGCGTCGGAGCCAGCGTCTCTAAACATCAATCACGTGGAGAAGAAAGACGAGGGGGAGTATCGCTGTCGGGTCGATTTTACAAAGAATCCGACCCGCAATTCCCGAATACATCTCACTGTTATCGGTTAGTACGATAATTAATTGTGAACCTATGACGAACTGAAATTATGGACTAATGGACTCTGAATTGTTTACCGAACTCTGAGAACTCAAAGATGGAAACCATCAACTTTAGTTCCTTATTCTCACTACCAGTCCAACGTACACATTATTAATCTCACAAATCCGACCAAAAAAGACGCATGTCTAAGGGAAATATCCGCTTTTACGTCATTCCTATTAACTGACGCGCTCGGGTCTCTTCGACCATTGTCGAGTTCGTACCGACATCGAAAACACACGACCCTAGACTACAAGCGCGCGCAAACCACGCGTGATTGTTGCACACGGTGTATCAACAAATCGAAAGAATAAAGAACTCGCGAGCAGCGCGAGCGTTACTGCTCGGATCATAAAACTATAGTTTTATGATCATAAATATGTGTCTATGTAAATAGGATCATAAAACAACGTGCGCATTATTTCGGTTGCATTTCACATGAAAGCATCGGACATCCTACACGAAGAAAAAAAATTGTTGAGACAACAAGAATTTTGTTACCATAACTCATTTACCTGGTTAACATAGGGACAACAAAATATTTTGCTGTGGCAACAAATATTTAGCGTTAGCCGCCAAATATTTTTGCTGCCACAACAATAAATTATTAACGATCTACATTTTGTTAGAGAAACAGGACGATTTTTCTCCGGGTACATATGAACGCGAGACCTTTGCGCATTCGTAGGTTGCGGTCCGTAGGTTGCGGTCCGTATGCTGTTGAATCAATACGTGGTGATGGGTTATTGATATATTTGCAGTGGAGTAGTAGATATGTAATAGAAACACTGAAAAAAAATATCAATGATCAAGTAAAATTCGCTTGCGGGCTGCCAAAGAAGATTGTTATTTCAATTCTTACAATTCAATTGTTATTTCAATTCTTACAATTCAATTGTTATTTCAATTCTTACAATTCAATTGTTATTTCAATTCTTACAATTCAATTGTT
This sequence comes from Ichneumon xanthorius, assembly GCA_917499995.1. NCBI lineage: Eukaryota > Metazoa > Arthropoda > Insecta > Hymenoptera > Ichneumonidae > Ichneumon > Ichneumon xanthorius. The sequence continues at coordinate 14,083,450 of OU824210.1, forward strand.
ATTTCAATTCTTACAATTCAATTGTTATTTCAATTCTTACAATTCAATTGTTATTTCAATTCTTACAATTCTATATTGAAACCATAAAATGTCACTTAGCGTCTTGCCGCCGTTGTTTCAATATAATATGGAAATAGAACAATTGAAAGTAGAATTGAAATAATATCTTTTCGTTAGCAGCCCGCAAGCAATTTTTTAAATGTATGTAGTAGATGTAATTGAGCTCAATTACAAAAAAAAAGCTCAATCTAAAAAAAAAAATATACAAGATGCAAAAAATCTTGACAAAAAAAAACTTGGCGTGCCAGTTTTTTTTTTACAACAACTGATGTACATCTGTAATAACTGCAGTAACTGTAATTGTAAAAAAAACTGGCACGCCAAGTTTTTTTTTGCCAAGATTTTTTGCATCTTGTATATATTTTTTTTTTTAGATTGTTTTGCTAAACATATTTTTTGAAGAGTTTTTTGTATGTACTACTACTTGGCTGGTTTGATTGGATTTCTTTTCGATTTTTTTTTGAGATTTATATACATGTTTTTTTGATTTTTAAAAAATTGCTTTGATAAACGTCTTTTCGGAAGAATTTTTTTGTTAAGAGACTGTTTTGATGAACATCTGTTTGGGCAAATTATTATTATTATTATTTTTTTTATAAACATATTTTCAGAACGAGAATACAATTTTTAAGTACTTGGCGTACTTTTTTACTTGTTTTTAAAAAAGTATTTTTTGCTTTGATTTCACCTATTTTTGACATCCAGTCATGTTGTTTAATTTAATATTACAGACAACATACAGCGAATAAACCGAATCATCTTCCTGTAAAATATATTCGTGTAACATTTTATGGTGACGAAAGGCATGTTCGACACCTTGAGTAGATGCTCCTGATGCTCTGGGCCTTCGAAAACAGCTGCGTCAGGATCAGGAGATAGATTTCATCATGCATAGCTAAAAAAAAACTTATCTCTCTCATATGTGGAGCTGGCATTGCCTTTCGCCACGATATGCAAAAATTATATATATAATAAATTATAAATTTTCACTCCGAGCCTTCAATTATACATCGACAGGGGGAAATATCTCAAATAGAATGCCAGCTCTGTCAAGAAAAGATTTATCGGATTGGGTAAATGTAAATAAGTTCATGTTTTGCTGACGGAGCATAGATTCCATTAAAAAAATAAAATAAATCATCTTCCTGTAAAATAAAAATATATTTGTGAAACATTTTATGGTGACGAAACGCACCTCCGACTCTTAAAGCAGTTGCTCTTGATGCTCTGGACCTTCGAAGGCAGCTGCGTCAGGATCAGGAGGTGGTTTTCATCATACATAGCAAAAAAAAGTTAACTCTCTCGCACAATGGGTAAAGACATCTGTTGATCCTGACGCAGTCCCTCTGAGATTCCAGAGCATCGAGGGCATCTGTGTGGAGCTGGAGAGGCTTTTCGGCACTATATGGAATAGGTTTATTACATAAATTATAAATGTTCACTGCGAGCCTTTAATTATATATTTTCTTTATATCATTCCCATCGCCAGGGGGAAATGTCTCAAATAGAATGCCAGCTCCGTCAGGAAAAGATTTATTCCTTTGTTTGGGTAGGTGAATAAGTTCATGTTTTGTTGACGGAGCATAGAGTCCACTTTTAAAAAACTGAACCATCTTCTGGTCAAGTATTTTATATTTCAAAAGCAAAAACGAAACGAAACGTCAAAATTAGGTTAGATCGAGGAAAAATTAACTTTACACGTCCGATACATAATTCAAAAATTTAATTTAATATTTTTAAGATATATAATACACACTATATTTATTAATATTATCAGATTAGATGTATTTATGGGGGTTTTTATCGACGGTTTTCAATTTTTTTACACGAAAGTTATTTTTTATTGACACTTATTATGCACAATTTTTCACGACACTCTCACATTTTTTTAACGCAAAAATATTTTGATTTCTTTAAATCACATATCACATATCGCATAATCATAAGTTTGTTTCCCTAATTTTTAGCACAAATGTTCATCATGTAAATAAAAATATATTTTGCCGATTGATATACTCGGGTATGATTTCTGAAACGCAGCCCAGGAGTCGAAAGGCAAGCCAGCTGGCCCGGCGGACGCATGCGCAGTAGACGCGATCACATCACATCACATCACATCACATCACATCACATCACATCACATCACATCACATCACATCACATCACATCACATCACATCACATCACATCACATCACATCACATCACATCACATCACATCACATCACATCACATCACATCACATCACATCACATCACATCACATCACATCACATCACATCACATCACATCACATCACATCACATCACATCACATCACATCACATCACATCACATCACATCACATCACATCACATCACATCACATCACATCACATCACATCACATCACATCACATCACATCACATCACATCACATCACATCACATCACATCACATCACATCACATCACATCACATCACATCACATCACATCACATCACATCACATCACATCACATCACATCACATCACATCACATCACATCACATCACATCACATCACATCACATCACATCACATCACATCACATCACATCACATCACATCACATCACATCACATCACATCACATCACATCACATCACATCACATCACATCACATCACATCACATCACATCACATCACATCACATCACATCACATCACATCACATCACATCACATCACATCACATCACATCACATCACATCACATCACATCACATCACATCACATCACATCACATCACATCACATCACATCACATCACATCACATCACATCACATCACATCACATCACATCACATCACATCACATCACATCACATCACATCACATCACATCACATCACATTTTATAATATTTTCGGACCTCGAGAGGGACACGATGCCCATATCTCAGCATCTACCGAACATTTATAATCGTAACAGGGCGCGTTCGAAAGCTTGTGTCCTATATATATGGTAAAAGTGTTTTTGGAATTCCGATCCGATGCTTCGTTTACGAGAAAATCGAGCTGCAAGAATCCACTTCCGGTATTTTGGAGTAGGTTACTTGGTAGCGTCTCGTCAACTCGCTTAAAAAACTTTTTTTTAAGTACTTGACGTCGAGACGCTACCGCGTCTCTTGATATATTTGAGGAATAACGTTATACATGTATTTTTATGATATTCAACAGTAACTTCAACCGATCACTTTGGTCTCATGATTAGAATACTAGCCTCGAGAACGAAGTATCGGAAGGTCTCGAGGTCGAATCTCGGGGCTATAGTCTTGATGGCAGAAAAATATTGTGACGCGACGTAGCTCCTGGCATCTATAGTGCGACTGCCGACATATATGTCAGTAGACGTCCAATGTTTACACTGAGAAAAAAAATTTGTCGGATTAACAAAAAGTCGCGCTGACATACGTTCAAAGCTGGTATTTGTTTGCTACAAATAAACCATTGTTTTGTTAACAAAACACACCTTTGAACGTATATCACCGCGCATTTGCTTAATCGAACCATTTCTTTTTCTCAGTGTACAGCCAGTAATCGACGTGACGTATCTCCGGCGCCGTGAAGCAAACCTAGAAGGCTGACTGTTACTGTCATCCAAAAGTACACTTAACGTTCACTCATATCGAGTAACCTCATATCGAGTAACCCCCAAAGTGGTACGGTTCCCACTAAAGGAAAAATAGGTCCCGTCGCTTAATAACCATAGCAGTTGATGCGACGTTAAATAATAACAAATAAAAAACAGTAACTTCAAACTTTCATCACGAAATGCACAATTTTCGTTTGACGCAAGAGAGTTGTACGTTTTTTCGCAGACAATTTTTTTTATGTCAGAGATCATTGACTTGCAAAAATCATACGAGCACGCTAACAATGTGTTGGTCTCCTTATCGTGTTTCGAGAGGGTCTCTCATTTTTTTTTTTTACCGTAAGTACATTATGCTTACGCTTAGAGGTCGAAGGACTGGACGTTCCATACCGCACTAAATCTAACTAAATCCATAACGCACTAAACTACGAGACCAGTAGATTGACGAAAATAATTTTTGAATACGTGTGTATTTGCTCGGCTGTGAAACTAATAAATACTGCTACATACGACTGACGTGCTTTTATGGTAGTCCTGTGCGAGCTTGAGCGTTCTTGAATTGGATTGTTCTTTGTAGCGCGCAGAAATGTAAGGATACGAGAATTTCGCGCAATAGTTTGGATAGTAGAAACTTTATCCAAACCAGCGGCGGTTCGGATAACAGAGGGTTCGGATAATGGAGGTTCTACTGTAGTAGATATTTCCGCCTGGTTCTGGTGAGTGGATTTGGCAACTGGTTCATATGGCGCATGGTCAGATGACATCGGTAATAAAGGCGACATGCGCATGCGCAGACGTAGAAGTATTCGCTTTTATAGCTTGACCCGAAAAGAGAAACCATTAAAAACGCGTTGTTCTTTACACGCCAAAGAGTTGGGCTGCAAGTGACAACATATTAAAAGAATGGATACGTTGTCAACCATTCGTTGCTAGGTTCGTTTTCACAGATATCGTGTGGCTGGGGAAATATAGAGCCGCGCGATTCTGTATTCGGGGAACCGCAGAGCTATCCGTTTCAGTACAGAGCAGAAACGTATATAGTACGATAAAAATGGTGAATTTGTGCAGACACGGTAAGATGGACTAGTGTGAGTTGACACAAATTCGCATTTAGAAATATCTAAAACTTCTATTGCTTCGATTGCACTTGTATTGATAACAAACAAGAGTCTTTGGGGTCTTTGGGGTCTTTTATGTGTTAAACCTATGATATATTTATAATAAGCCCATATATAACATAAAGCCCGATGATATTTAGAAATGTCGTACGAGGTTCTTTGATCTTCATTGACCAGTCGCAGTTCGGTAATATGTACCACCCTTTTATCTCTTTGTAACTCTGAAATTGATTTCATTTCGATAAGAACTTGAAGTTCTGAAAATACTTGAAGAAACTTCTGAAGAATAGAATTCTCAGTTCAATTATCAAATTCTCCATTGGAAGCTGTACCGAGACATTCGTAGGTAAGGGCCATTATTAGAAGACCCGTGTATTACCAAGCATGCGATGAAAAGCTAGTAAGATGGATTATCGTGCGACGTCTGCAGAAAATAAATCTTAAAAATATTTCATCGCTAAGGTATGCGGCCCAGTTTCCGTCATCTTGAGGGTAGTGAATACCATTTCCATTATTTATACCCGGGTTCTATTGCCGGTTCGGAAAAAAATGTTTTAGTATATGCATCAAAGCCTCCTGAATGCGATTCAGACATTATTGAAGTTAATTAATTCAGTAGGATCTAATTATTAAATTATCTTTTTCACAATGCCTCTCTGCTGCTGGGATTTCCGTCACTTCTTAGACCTCATGCTGCAGTTTTCGTCACATCGCATACCCAATGTCCGTCACCGGGATGCAGTATGTCGGGATTTATGGCATAATAGTACAGATATTATTGTTTTCCAATAATTCTACGGGTCAAGATGATATCAAAACATTAACTTCAATTTACAACAATCGCGAAGCAACAAGTTACGGAAAGTACACCATAAACGAATTAGGCTGACCCACTTTCTGTCATGACAAATTTAATCAAGGATGTAATAAAAAAAAAAAAAACAAATGATTACCAATCTAATTGATTATATAACTTGTACTGACACTGATGGAATAATTTTTATGTTTTTAATACTTGCAAATTAATGCATTCAGATAAGTCACAATGTGCTTTGTCTAGAACGCTCTGATAGCAATTGCAGCTTGGAAGTACCAAAACGCGAGTTGCACCAAACACTATTCAATTGTTAAACGCAATATTTTATAAAAATATATATATTGCCGCAATAACCAAAAGTAAAATCCGCTCTTCAACATGCCGTTAATTTTTTTTTGTATTAAACGAAAACTATTTAATTTTAGTACAAATTGCGTTCGATGACGGTAGCTGGGACAGCGACGGAAACTGGGCCGTGTACCTTAGGCCTGTATGACGGGTCCTTTCGGATAGCTATACCTTCCACCAACGTGGAAGGAATAGCCTTTTCTATTCCCAGAGGATTTAGCTCTGGGAGTCCGAAGTACAGGTCCAAACTTTTTAGTGGGCCATATTCGCAATTTTTACAACTAGGGGAGACCGGGGCAAAATGGCACAGCGGGGCAAAACGGGACAGTAAGGGCAAAACTCAATTTTCCAATAATTTTTGGATGCCCCATTTTGCCCCAACAATGCATTCGGATTTTCAAACCCGTTTTGCCCCACGCACCACCATCGCCACCTTCCAAAAGTTATTGGAGAATTGCGTTTTGTCTCATTATTCAGTTTTACCCCGGTGTGCCATTTTGCCCCTCTCGCCGCTAGGCAACCCTAGGCAACACCTTATCGATCATGTCCCACTAGGGGAGAGAGAGCCATTTTGCCCCTCTCTCCCCTTGGCAATCCTAGGCAACAGCGTATCGAGCATGTCCCACCAGATAGACTGTCAAAACTTAATGACGAAAGCATACGTAAAAGCGATAAAAAATCGAAATGGAATGTTGGGTCGGAGGAAAAGTGCAATAAGCCTATGCGTGGCCGGTGGTCGCATACATACATAGACAGATTACTAACAGCATTTCCACTTTTCCACGCATTGAGTAACCGCAAGCTCGCCGCAGCAAGCAAGGCCAGCAGCTATTACCTGGCAAACTCAGAAACCGAGAACTAGAGAAAAGGAGAGACAGAGAGAATGTGGGTAAAAGGAGATAGAAGGAAAGTTGCTAGTAGCTGAAGCTCGGGAGCGCCGTGCGCTTCGGTATTCGAGTCTTATATCTATACACAGCTTTATAGTAGAGACACGCTTCTCCACTCTGTGAGAGCGCGCGAGTATATAGAAATCCGCACGTACCCGTGTGTAAAAGCTCGAGCAGAAGCGGAAGCTGGAAAGCACGCTGGCCCTAGCCGCTTCGCTCTTCGGAGTTTCCATCAAAACTACCCGTGTAATCCAGCGTTCGCTTGCCTAGTTTCGTTCTCGTTTCAGTGTGGTCGACTCCCACTCTTTCGCGATCCTTTTCACTCATCTCTTTGTAGAAAAGTACCGGAGCTTTGCAAGTGGCAGAATATTAGTGGTATGTGCAACCCCACCGGTATACCAAAACCCGTTTCTCTGGCATTTCCGATGTTTTCAAGCCTTTCCCTTCACTCTTTCATGTATCAAGCAACCGTTCAGGTTTCCCATTCTCACCATCGGTTGGATCAATTAAACGGGCCACGGCTTAAGCGTGCTTGAGAGATTGCTGAAAACTACCGGTAGATCTTCCTGTGTCCCTCATACATCTTTCGCTTTTTCGCATGCTTTCATCTTCGTACCGGATATGTGCAATATAATATCCTCTCGCGCTAAAGTACAAATTCCTTTTCGCTCGCTTTTAAAACCGTGTCGGTTTCCATGAGTGGTATTAGTATCCGATAATTATTCGTTCATAGCTTACCGGTTAAAGCGACGCAACTGAAAGCTCCACTCGTGCATCCCCTAGCAAGTAAGCGACCATCGAAAGACCCAAAAAAAGACTGATCGTTCTGTGACACTTTTCGTCCGGAATAACGACCGAAATAAAGACCAATTGTTAGGTTGAGAATGGGTCGTTTTTTCATCAATGACCGCAAAATGACCACAAATATGACCGATGTATGATATACTGAAAAAGTTCTAGATTGGGTCGTTTCGTCGGCGTTAATCAGAAAGTAACCGGAAAGACGACCATGTTGAAAGGTTTTCTTTGGGTCGTTCTTCAGGCCTTTTATGAAAACGACTTATCTGAGTCCTCGTTAACAGTCCCTTTGCAAGTAGTTTTTCATAAACGACCTGAAGAACGACCCAAAGAAAAACTCTCAACATGGTCGTTTTTTCCGGTTACTTCCTGTTTTTTCGGTTGATCAGTAGATCAACGCCGGCAAAACAATCCAACCTAGAGCTTTTTCAGTAATGCATACATCGGTCGTTTTTGTGGTCATTTTGCGGTCATTGATGGGAAAACGACCCATCCTCAACCTAACAATTTCTCCTTTATTCGGTCGTTATTCCGGACGAAAAGTGTCACTGAAAGACCAGTCGTTTTTCGGGTCTTTTGATAGTCATTAAAGACGGTCGCTTGACTTGCTAGGGTTTGCAAGTGCAATCTATAATTGCATAGGCGGATAAGGCAGAGCGGGGCAAAACAGCCCATGAGGCAAAACGGGCTACTGAAAGAATTCCAAACATTTCTCGAGCGTCATATTATATCTGGCCAAGGACATGCCTGCTCGAGAGGCACTAATGTCCCAAGCATCTCTCTTCTTTGAAACGAGACGAGTCTTTTTTTACGACGAGACGGTTCCGTTGTTTTTAAGAAGGGACGAGTATTCTTTTACGGCGAAACGAGTCCTTGTTATAAGAAGGGACGAATATTTTTTGCGACAAAACGAGTCCTTGTTAAAAAAAAGCCGAGACTTTTTTAAGACGACAGAAGTTCTTCTCCGAGACATGTCCCTAGAGAGATTTTTTATCGTGTACCTGTATATGTAAATTTTTTATATTGTCTCGGAGCCCCATTTTGCCCCTATCTTCCCAACGTGGTCTGTAAAATATTTCCACTCATTTTCTGTAATAGAATTCACTTTGGGCGCGTTCGCCGTTTACGACGGACACGAACAAGAGGTAAAAAACCTTTCGATAAAAATGCTTGTTGTTCGAATGGATATTATACCGAGTGCTTCCATGCGATCAGGAAGCTTAAAAAGTTATTTACATGGAGCGAAATAATGTTATCGCTCTGACCGCAGTGAAGCGTCACTAAAAATAAATATTTTTTAAAAGTCGACAGAACTAAGCACAACTCGTTCATCTGGCACTGCCTACAGCTGCTACATTGCTGTTTGACAACCCGACCCATTGTACGGAGATTACATTTCACCTGAACGAAACTTTTCCTGTAGACCATGCTTTGAAATAAATATCAGCGCGCATTCACCTCAGTATGTAGATTCAACTATACATCGACAGCTGTACAGACATTCCTTGTGTACATAATCAATAAAGAATAGCAGGGCTATTAGAAAAAGATGTTACGTTTATTTCCATCAAGGTTATCATTGCCTGGAGGGAGAATTATAGATTGCTGGGAAAATGATTCATTAGTGATCGCAATTTATTAAAATTAAGAAGAAAAAAGAAATGTGATTTTAAGATTTGTTGTGAAAAGATCGCTCATTCAGCAGGCCAATAAAATAAACACGTATCAAGCCAATACGTAACAATCAATGGACCGAGTTTAACAATTAGTACATTATGTTGTCGATGAAAGAGGTTACGGTTAATGAATTTGACGCAAGACAATTATTCATACACACCACGCATAGTCAACAGGCTGAAGCAAATCATAAAGAACGATCGATCTCTCTCGCATGATAATTAAAGATAATCGAGATAATTACTAGAATTGCCGTATTCGATCAAGATACCACGTGTGCGCCAATGCACATGCGGCTAGTTTATTCAGCGCATGTTACTGTTAAGAGCAGGTGAAAGTCACGTGACCGCGCCACGGAAAGACAGAGATATCGTTATTGGCGCTCGCAGTGGAGTGAGAGAAACATCATGAGAGAGTGTTTCACATGGCGTTAATAATATTATAGTTATTTATATGGCAAAGGCGTAGAAAGGGTGTTTTTAACGAGTGTGAAAATGCCGCACGAGTCGAAAACGAGTGCGGTATTCACACGAGTCTGAACTCTCTTTTCTATGCCCATGCCATTCACATGATTTTTCCTAACAAATCCACGAAAATCACGCTTTTCGTTTTTGGAAAGAGTGCGTAGAAAGTCACTTTTCCGCGGGAAAACAGACCATATTGCGTTTGTATGCATGCGCAATATTTTTCCTACACGCAATGCGGAAAAGTGCGTTTCTGAACACACTTCACAGGAACGGAAAGCGTGATTTTACGTGCATGCGTTAGGAAAATGCTATTATTAATCTCAAAAGTAAGAGTAGTGGCTTATTATTGACAGTACATAGAGTGGTGTATCTTTTACAATTAATATTTAAATTTTTGTTATTTTGTTTTGCTTCCTCATAGAGGAAGCTATGTTTTCGTGAAAAAAAAAAATTTCGAGATTTTAATGTCAGCGTACTAGAAATGGTCGAAAACGTCGAGAAAAGTGATTTTTAGCTGGCGTCCGGATGTATGTGTGTGTGTGTGTGTGTGTATGTGTGTGTGTATGTGTGTGTGTATGTGTGTGACAGCGTGCATCGCTTAGAACGACTATAACTCGGAAACGGCTTGGGATAGCGGGTTCAAATTTTGTACACTAGTAGAGTAGTCACGTCTCCTCCTTCGATATAATTTTCATGAAGATTGCGACCCGTTTCGGAATTTTACGGGAATTCGAAATTTTTGAAAAAAGTCTGTGGTAGCTCTAACTTTCGTAAATTTTGAGCTATCGTCCTAAAAATGCATATAAATACAATACTATGAACAAAGACGTTTGGTATGGAATGTGGCCAAAATCTACCGAAGGGATCAGATTTTATCGAATTTTGATTTTTTTGGAAAAATTACTAAAAATTGTCTAATTTGCGTAAACATGGAGGTATCGAGTATAAATTTGGCGCAGGAATGGACCAACACTGTACAATGTTTCGTATTAAATTTGGCAAAAATTGATCTAACCGTTTGAATTTTATGGGATTTTGAAAATTTTGAATTATTCAATTTTTTTTTGTCAGAAGTTTCTGAATCAAACATCGCGCAAAGAGTAGCATGAGTTATAGTTTCGTAATCAGCGCTGAAGATTAGATTAAAAATTGCCTTAAAACTTTTTTTTTGTTTTTTAATTATAGCTTCCTCTATGAGGAAGCCAAAATGGCACGACGGAATTATCATAGAGGAAGTTATGAGGAAAACCGTAAAACATGAGGAAGTAATTGTGCAAATCACTTTGCACGCTTTTTGATTCTGATTCTGATTTTTTATATATTGCCAACGGGCAATGGACCGGAGTCCTGTTATTACTCTTATATTCGAATGTTTTTTTTTTTTTTTTGGTAACGTTCACAGTTGAATCGAAAAAATAAATGAAATTACTTGCGAAGTAATTGTTAATTCAGGCCGTCGCACCTCACCAATAGGGACAATTACTTAGGCTCTTCGCCGACGCTCAAATTAGGTGGCGTCGACTCTTCGTAGACAGCAGATCTCTCATCGGTTACCTAAGACGACGGGGTCGTTTGAGCCCGATGAATATACGACTGCGACAAAGTGCCAGTTGACGCGCTCTGACCTTCATCAGTCTAGACAGCCACACTACTCCCATGACGACAGGTCAGGGTGAGGTGTGAACACGCTCAATACTTCGAGCTTGCGACGACTGGCCAGAACGATCTAAATTCCTCACTGCGATATAGCTGACACGCTCGAGAGATATAGGTAGCACTTAAACCGTTTAAGAATCCTACACGAACGCCCAGGATTCTTAACAGCTTGCGAATGGACATTCTCGAGAATTCTCAATGGGAAATGGTTTTTGCAAATGGTGTGGTCTACCAGACATGCTCGAGAGATTCGCGGAAGTCCGAGGTTCTGCACGACACGTCACGCTGTTTCTTCGAGACCTTATCTCGGTTAATGGGGTAAACAACATCGGACGTTACAGCGAGATTATTACTGTAATTCAAGTAATGATTATAAAACACGGCAAACCAATGACAATTGGTTGCGGCTTAAGGTAGTCCTTGCGAATAGCGTTCACTTTGCATAGGTTTCAGAGAAATGAGAGGGAATTGTCAACACGATTCTCGATGGTATAAAAAACTGAAAATATAAGCATATTAAAGTTGCTGAAAATATTAATTTCGCATAATAATAATTCCAGAATATTATTAAAAAATCGAAAAAAAAATTATACAACATATCTCCTGGAAACCTAACTTTTTTTAATGAACATGCTTCGTTCATTTTTTTAAATAAGTATAAATATTTTCAGATTTTAAAATTGCCTTTGAACTTTGTGACGTTCTACACAATTTTCCAATATAAAAAAAATCAAAGTGAATTTAAACGTCTGAAGAAATGCATACGTACTCAGAAAAGTGAACAAATCATTTTCATTTAAAAAAAGTTTGTCTATTCGCTTAAATTGGATAAACCTATCCGATCCCCCAGCTCAGAACCCCTCTCGGTGACGTGACCATCGGGCCCTTTCGGTGAACGACCCGTAGTCCTCCTGCGGCGACCACTACGCAGTGGGACCTGAGCAATTAATGCTGCGTTATAATTTACAATAAAAATATTTAGCAACATCATTAACTAAAATTATCTCAGCATCATTAATTTGCGAACCGCTGTATTTATAAAATTTTACATTAGTTTACTTGTGGTAGTTTACTTGTGGTGGGCATGGGAACAAGTCGTATCACTTTTTATATCTTCATTCTTCACAGCTCCATGTTGGAGGTTACCTTTTATGACACTGCACATACATTGACCTCAATTCTATTCATTCGGAACATATTAAACAAAATAAAAATGAGACGTTTGAAAAATTTAAGTTAGGGTAAAAGTGGTGAATATGGCCCACCTACACGTTAAAAATTATAATACGGCAAAAATGAGTTACAACATGGTAACACGAGCCAAATCAACCTGCTTCTGGCATATGTGAAGAAGGTTTCACACTACTAAGCATTTCGATGCCTAGCGTCCAGGTGCCCTACATCTCCAAACCTAACATCCTGACCCCACAAACTAAACTCGGAAACTCATTCGATTGACGTATTGTTTTCATGTATATGCAAGTGTCTGTGAGTGTTTGTCGGTACTTCTGTGTGCGTAAGCGTGTGAATTCTGTAAAACTATTTAAATGTTGTAACATATATACTGTGACGGGACGGACCTGGGGCCCCCCCCGTTTTCGGCAGCAGGAAGACGGGAGAAAGATGGGCGACCCCACCCTACACCGTCGGGGGTCCCCACTATCTCCAAAATCGACTCCCTCTACGCAAATTCGGCATATCGCGAGAGGCAGGAGTCCCACTACGGAGTACCGGGAAGAGCGAAGACAATAAAACTAGCGGGAGCGCACAACTCACTCTCATTTGTACCGTGGACATCGTTTACCTATAACGTCTCTACGTTCGAGCTGGAGCACTGCTCCGTTGTTAGCATTAAGGCCATATGTCCGCTTAACATCAGGAAGGGCCCGTACGGTTTGAAGCTGCTACATTGCGTAGTTAGTGACACTTAGTACGGAACGTAATTATAAGATCGGAATAATTGAGAACCTCGTTGTGAACGATAGTGACAGCTTGCGAGGTAAAATAACGAGTAAAGCCCGACGCGATTTGTTGAACACCAATGGGATTCGCTAAGTAGCTGGATAGCACAAATTTCTCTTATTTCGCATCATCGTAGATAATTACGAATTCATCGTCTGGCATTTGAGACCCTCGTTGTGAGCTACGGCGACAGCATGCGAGGTTAAATAACGAGTAAAGACCAACGTGACAATGTTAAACATCAAAGGGTTATCACGTAGCGCGTTTAGACGCGTTAGTCTTAATTTCCACAAACTCGTATCAAAAATCCGATAAAATACTCTTATTTCGCATCATCGTAGATAATTACGAATTCATCGTCTGGCATTTGAGACCCTCGTTGTGAGCTACGGCGACAGCTTGCGAGGTTAAATAACGAGCAAAGACCAACGTGACAATGTTAAACATCAAAGGGTTATCACGTAGCGCGTTTAGACGCGTTAGTCTTAATTTCCACAAACTCGTATCAAAAATCCGATAAAATACGAGTATAAATCCGGTAGCGTTCGTTAGCGTGGAACAACCCATACGCTTTTCTATGTCATATTAAATTCAATCCGTCTTTATTTTTCGACCAAAGGCTGTCTCACAGTCGGTGAGATAGCCAAGGCCTTTTTTGTTTACTTCAACGACCGTAGGCTTCGACTCTCGTCGAGGGCCTATAGCGTCGAGGAGCACCGGCGTTCGGCTGTCGATCGACCCACGGGGCGTTCCACGCGGGACGTCGGCCTACTCGACGCGCTTTGTCGATTTGAATTTAACTTTTTACTCTTACATGTAACGAGTATCCCAGGCCATAAGCCGTACGGATACTTCGTATTTTCCTTTCCTTCAGTCCGAACAATTTTATTCTTTTTTATCCATCTAAATCCTAAATTAAAATCACTTATAAATTCAGTTCCAACCTCCTTTTGGCCCCTCGCTTCTCGAGGGGCAGCTTTACTATTCTTGACTCAATATTGTGCCTAGGATGAAGGGTCAAGCACTCGTCCGCGAGAACTAGAGTGATCCCTACTGAGGCCAGGTAAAATTTCAACTAATTAATTTTTGCTTTTATTCACGTTTCCAATTTTCATATTTAAATCCGCTTATTCTAAACTTCTAACATCCTTTTCCTACACCTTTCTCCCGTCGAGTCCAGTACACGAACTCTCCTCTTCTTTTTATGGAAAACATTATATTTTGTCTGGTAAACTCGAGTCTTGGATCGAACGTCACTTTACGGCCAATTTCCTACACGCGCCGTGACCTCGAGTTTCCGAAACGTTTCAATACAGATATTTTTCTGTGTATGTTACGTTATGGTACTCGCAGTTTTTTGAGATGGCTGCTTCCGAATGGTACCGTCGCGAAACCAACATGGTCGAAAGTACAACAACAACAACAACAACAAATCGGATTTTCTTGAAATTCGCTTCTTTCATGTTTTTCGGATCGCTGACGATGAATCCAAAAAACATAAATCCGAAATAATACATCCATACGCTACCGCCTGTAACGGTAGCATCTTACTGTTACATTAAATCTGTGCTGTAAGCGGACATTTGAGGCAAATCCGCAGAGTTCGAACCTCGAGCAAGAAAATCATTAATTAGGTCTAAACACTTAAGGTAGTTATGTCGCGAAGGCAATCCAAAGTCAAGTGCATAAAATTGTAATTTAACTATCAAATTTTACTTGTACAAAATCTCGAAGGCTTTTACCGAGCATCTTAATGAATAATTAGATCTTGAAAATCGTTCTTTTTACACGGCGCTTACGGGAGAGCTGGCGAAATTGATCTTCAAATCGAACATTAACATACTTAGATTAACATACTTAACATACTGCGGACTCGCGAATCAATCAGGAATTAATTGTAAACTTAGTTATTTTTATTCACCTCTCACGGGAGTTTAATTTGTCCATAGACACACACAAGAAAATAACGAAAAATATCTCCAATAACCGGCTAGGACTTTTATTATAATCTCGTTTGGTTGATGTTTTAAACAAAAATAAAATCCTTGGTTCGCTCAAGCTTGAGTACAGTTAACTCACCGGTAAATAATTTACACAAACAATTCTTCAACACATTTTTCTCAAATATAAAAATCCATCCATATCACATACCGCATTCCTCTCTCACACTCAACCAAAATTTCACTCTCGAGAAATTCGATAATACTCTCGCTCGATTTTTTACTACACAAAAGTTTCTCCTGTTCGTTAACTACCTAATTGCCGTAAAAATGAAGTCAAATCACATAACATACAATCACATAATATATCACATATCTGTAGGCGCAGATTGCCCGGAATACAAATGAAGTGAATACTCGAGAGCAATACTTCCAGTCTCATCTCACTTCCACGAGCACAATTGTCATTATATTTTCAGCCCGTGGCTACTTCAAGAATCTCTCTACTATGACTTTTCATCTCCCTTTGCATTCTCCCTTCCCTATCTAACACGCCTTGGCAGCGGCGACTCTTATCCGAGCAGCCCAAAGGCCGATTTAACTTTGGACTTTCGAGTATACTCAGCATGCCCGCCTAGTTTTTCAACTTGGCGGGAGGAAACGCGAGTCACACATGAGGATGCAATAGTTAAGCGAGCATCCGAAGGACGGACAGCCTCTCACCGGCAATATTCTGCTGAAAGTTTTCAAGAATAAGAGACTCCCTGCTTTTAGCTATGTTCCCTCAACCTTTCCCGAGAAATCGTTCCGGACAAACTCACAGTGGAGACGTGGATGGACTCTCCTAACTCTAGATACGCCAAGGATTCACCGGATATTGCGGAACTATTCTATTGGAATTCGCGGCGTGATTCTTAGGATTTTACTCGAATCTCGCGCACGAAAGAGGTTCGTTTTGAGGAATAACAGGTTGAGCGCGAGTCCGTCTACCGAGGTCCTTCGTTTTTCTTCAGTTCGGAAAAAAAATACATGATTGGGGATGTTTGGGCCAAAACCCGTTTCTGTTCGATCGCTATGAAAATTTCCCTACATTGTAGGGAAAGATCCGCTGAATCGTTTGCAATTTTTTCAGATTTTTTGACCGTGTAGTTTTTTAGAAATGCGTGTACAAAGCTGCATAAGGTACCGTGTAAGCATTTCGGAAATCGGTCGGTAGCGATAGAACGTAGCGATTTTCTCCGACGATTTCTGTTAGATTCGAATAAAAAACCTACCACAGCGAAGGGCATACTATCAGACAGATTGTGTCAAAATTTAAAGAAAATGCACCGTTTTGTTTCTGAGATACATTCAATAAACGAAAGACTCTATCTCTGTGTGGCCGCTTGCTTTGTCTGCGTTTCTCACTCGCACACTGACTGGCGCGGTCAGCGGAGCCCCTCTCCCGTTCCCCTACCACGGTTTTGGTCCAAACATCCTTAAGGATGCTAAAGGACATATTCTACTTCATCTGGTTTTTCCAAAAATCGACTTTTGCTCCGGTGCGGGGCGGTATTTTAATTTTTACACATCTCCTTCACGGCTGCACTGAAAAAAAATTCGCTTGCGGACTGCCGAAGAAAAAAAGTTTGTTTCAATTCTTACAATTCCATATGATATTGACAAAACGGCGGCAAGACTGTCAAGGTGACATGTTATCGTTTCAATCCGGTATGAAATTGTACGAATTGAAAGTAGAATTGAAACAATATTTTTTTTCTTTGACAGCCCACAAGCCAATTTTACTTGAATCAATGATATATTTGTTTCAGTGTGTTAATTAAGCATGTTTGACAGGTATTTACTGGCACGGGAAATATTATTCAAAACACGGCGGTGAAACACTTGAACTTGGCTCCTATAATGGATTTAATTTTTTTTTATAAAGTGTCGTTTGTTTTTTTACTTTTTCGGAATTTTATATTGATGTATAAAATGTGAAGGAGGAAAGCGAACGCCATCATGTTCTAAATAAATGGAAATCCTTTATAGCAGCCAAGTGCAATCTATGCACGGGCTTCGTTTGCAGACGCGAACATTCTTTACAACCATGGCAACTTCTTTCCTCTTTCATCGTGTTCCCTGTTTCATATCAACATCTTAACGAGTGCTTCTGCGACTCGGCTTGTCAAAGCAATAGCTCAATATAAATGCATTTAATAGAATTACTACGGATTTACAGAGAATAAAGAGAAAAGCGCGAGCTTTCGATGGTACAATGGAATTCTTCGTAGACAGAAGATCTTGACATAATTCTTACCGAGAAGCTACTTCATTGGAAGCTACTATATTGGATTCTCGAGAGAACACAGTGGTCTTTCTCGGATCAAATGGAAAATATAAGAATATTTTACCTTATTTTATCTGCTCTTAAATAGCAATGTGAAATGGTCGTGAAATGTTATTAAATCGGACACTCTTAACGGAATCGCAATCTCCAGATATGAGCTAAAAGTTCATCGTAGAATTATTAAAATGTCTAATGCCTAAATGGCAGGGTGGTAGTTAATTTTTGTTTCACCGGAATTACCGAATCGATATGACCTGGGAGCCGAACCGGCCGAGCTGGACTCTGCTAAAATTAAAATGGAGCCGAAGAAAGAAACGAAACTTAATTAAAACGGAATCTGTCAGATTTAGGATCGCGGAACTGACAACACAAATGGAAGCACAAACAAGGGCGAACGGTTACGGAAATGCACGGTCGCTCAGGCTGTAAGTTATGGCACCTTGGTTGGATCAGTCTGACTGGTGGGTTACACCTCAGGACTGGCGTGAGACTGCGCCAAGCCAAGACAGGATACGGAATTCCTACTCGCTATGTGCACGACTTTCAACGAGCTTCCGGCTGAGCGTGTATAGCCGTGTAAATGTATTCTATCAGCGCCATCTACAAGCCGGCGCAGTCCCAACCTGCACACCCAGCTCCTTGCATGTATACGGAATACACAGTAAAATAGGTACCAACGTTTCTTGTCCACAAACGTCCACAATTTTTTTCATGGTAATTTTACAAAAAAATCTTGTCTGTTTTACAAAAATGTCTGTCCATTTTACCAAAATGTCTATACATTTTACAAAAATGTCTGTCCATTTTACAAAAATGTCTGGCTGTTTTACAAAAAATGTTGGTGAAATTAACAACAAAATAATTGTGGAGGTTTATGGAGAAAAAAGGTTTGTTAAATGTACAAATCTTTTTTTACTGTGTAGACTCTCATCCGGTGAGCTTGTGTAGGTCGTGCGCATAGCGAATTATCAACTCGACACAATGGCGAGTTGGCTTTGCACTATGGCGGAACGTTAATAATAAGAGACACACAGTTAAATAGGTACAAACATTTTATGTCCACAACCATTCACAAAGGTTTTCTTGTTCTTTTCACAAAAAAAAAAATGTTATTCACTTGACAAAAATGTTTGTTAATTTTATGAAAATGTGTAATACTTTTATGAATATATATATATTTTTTTTTTTTTTTGTAAAATTGTCATGAAAAGAATTGAGAACGTTTGCAAACAAAAAAGTCTGTTAAAACTACAAATCTCTTTTACTATGCAGGATTTTACACCAGGAGTTGGGCTGGTTTCGTGCCAGTGTTGCAATGAACCGTCAGTCAGACCAAATCCCATCGGAGTGAAGGTGGATCAGCATTGTTTGCCGGTCAATAACTTAATTTAGACCGAAAGGTCGAAATGAGAGCAGCAAAAATGCTAATCTGTACGGAAACATAAAAATCACAATTATCGAGTAAATGTCATGCGAGCATGCGAAAGTGCATCGAGAAGACGTAACAACGGAAACCAAATAATCGGTATCGTACGCTTAAACGTATTCAGCGCGATAAAGATTGCAGAACCTATTAACCAAATGCTCAGCCGTCAACGCGAGAAGTAACATTATTCCGAGATCGATACTATTTATTCCACGTTTGAATAAATGGCACGAGTCCCCAAATCGGTATAATTAATCTTAAATACGGCGAGAACGACATCTCAACAATTCCATGCGGAATATTCCATTTATCGAGATTCTTTTATTCAGAAAAATCCGAAATGTTCACACTGGAGCACCGATTGCGAAGTCGTCACAATATCGAACCGTAGCGGAGGGTAAATGTGGTGAATATGGGCCACTAAAAAGGTTGGAGCTGCATTTCTCGCTCCCGGATATATATCCCACTTTAGTGGAAGGAGTGGGTCAGCGAAAATAACCTTTAGAATGGCCTGGCAATTAAATATTTGTTGGAGGACTAATGCGCGCGCTTGTGTGTTCCTTAATTCATCCGTTTCAGTCGCTGGCTACATTCGACATGAACCCCAAATACATTGGAGACATATCACACACGTTCCTGGGTTCCTTAATTCACATGTTTCTGTCACTGGCTATATTCGAGATACATTCCAGAAAAAAATTAAAAATATTCTCTGTAACATCACTTCCGGTTTAAAAATCCCACATTTAAACCGAAGCTGACATCACACGGGAAAATGTTACTTCCGATTTGAAAATCTCACTTTTTCGACGAAAATTACGGGATGGACCGTATTCCCCATTTTTACCCTACATTATATATAAAATATACACCACGCTTGTGTTACGTCGCAGTATTATTCCCTTCTATTTTTTAGTTTGGTGATTAAATTTATTATATTTTTTCACGGCGTTAACGAGTAGAATGAGTGGTCCTTTTTGGGCTTTGAGCTCAAGCCGAGAACAGGAGCAAGCGTCTGTGTCGAGATATAATGAGCGAAGAAATTGAACCTTTTTACCTTGCGTTACTCGAAGGTAAATCGGAGACTCGTACACCCGTTGCTCTTTGCTGTGGCTTCGTCCGTTGATGATGCTTTGCGCCCGGTAAGCCCAATGCAATGGCTTATGCGTAAATTGGCGTGTCGTACCCAGTGAGTCATGAGAAAAAATAGCGAACTTGAGGTGACGATTATGATCGTAGGCTCAATTCACTAACTCGTGTATTATTGGGTCTCGAACCCTAAATGATTCACTCACTTTATATTCCGGCAATAAACAATATAGTATTCCAAACGGTTAAACTGCTGTCATTACATTTCCTTGGTTGTTGGTTGGACTGGCTATCTCGGTAAGTTCTTTAAGGTAGTATTTGTGGTACAGTCCCGTCAAACGTGAGTTTCAGAGAAAATTTCGAACATTTCTCGAAGAAATAAAAATCTGAAAAAAATCAAGTGTATGGGAGGTGCTGCAAAAATTGTTTTTGTGAAATAATAATTCAAATTTGTCATTAACAAATTGAAGATAAAATATATTATTCAACAAATTATCCGGCAACTTAACTATTTTCCTTCACAAAAATAATTTGTTTTTTTTCTGAATACGTATGAATTTTTTCAGAATTTATTGTAATCTTTGAAAATCGCGTTTTTTTCTATGTTCAAGCTGTGACAAACGTGATTTTCAGTTATTACAAAAAATTCAAAAAAAATTCATACGTATTCATAAAAATAAACGAGTTATTTTTATACGGAACATGGTTAAGTTGCCGGGTAATTTGTTGAATAATCATTTTTATCTTCAATTTTTTAATGACAAATTGGAATTATTATTTCACAAAAACAATATTTGCAGCACCTCCAATACACTTGATTTTTAAACAAATTTATCCCAACGAGAAGAGTTCGACATTTTTTCTGAAACTCACGTTTAGCGGGACGGTACCACAAGTATTACTTTAATAACGAGTCTCGTTGTTAATTTCACCTTTGTACTTCGCTTTTCCTCGACCGATCAGTTAGAAGGTTCCGATGATCGCTGACTAAATCTTCGAGTCGCAACTCGCGAGCACCCTTCCCACTCGCAGCATCTCGGAAAAAGTGCTGATCGTCCGGTAAATACGTCTCACAATCCTTGTGAGACGTTACAAAAATGCTTCTGATGAACCAAACACCAGGCCTCTTGTGTTTCGTGACAGTTGATGGTACTAAACCTAAATGCCTATCGGCGCGGGACTTGAAGACTCGTTCGAGCCTCACAACTCTCTTATTAGCGACCATGAATAATTATGCGATCAATATAAAAATGTAAAAATATAATAATGGTTGTTAACGTTTTAATTCCTGAGAACGGGACTTAATTCTAAACGAATAACGGTAATGGTGCAGACCCGGACGTAACACTTGGGAGATTCGATTAAAAAATCGCGTAGGCACTTAATTGTATAAGATCCATCGAGAAAAAAAAGGAAATTGAACACGGTAATTTTTATTGAACGCGATGCGATCGGCAAGGCGACAAAACTGCTTGTTGGACGAGCGAGAGGAGTCAATTAAAAAGCCCGCTGTCGATAAAAGGGCGTCGAATGCATCAAGGTGCCTTGAAATGAGCTGATCAGACACGTAATTCATGAAAAAAATATAGGAAGAACCCGGCGTTCAGCACGCCGCTGCCTTCTTATCGATTAACGTCAACCATTACCGATACCTCTTTTCACGCTTCCACGACGCGTGATTACCGCCGAGAGCTTCGTCGTCAGTTCCTTCCAGGCGCACGAATTCCAATCAATCGATGAATAAACTCGAGATCAAGTAGTGCATCTTGTGTGTTCGTTACTACGATCAATTTAACATGTTTTACGATCGTTTTTTCTTGGATTTATTGTCACTATGGAATAACTGATTGATAAAAAAACTGATCTGATTAATGTCAATCGATCGTGTGCGATCTGTACCTTCTGAAATACCACGATTCTACCAGGGCATTGCAGATTATATTTCGTTTTAGATCGGTAAATCAGGTTCTCACAAGATCCTGAAAAGACCCGATGAGGCCCTGATTCGATCTTTTGAAGGTCTCATCAGGGCTCCATGTAACCAAACTTGCTACCAATATCGCTCTACTCATCTGTAACGTTATTAAAACCTGTGTATACCTATCGGATGTTAATGTCTGGCAGCACACTTGCCTGCCGATCGACAATTCCTAAAATCATATCACTCGCACGTAGGTTTGAATTAATTAAGTTCTTTGATGATTCCTTGAAGATGTTATGGGCCACGTACTCCATTATGAATAATGGCGCGCCATATTTTATGACTGTTGTCTGTACTACAGTAACACGAAGTGTTTTTGTTATTCACTGATTAGGGTAAAAGTGGTGAATATCATAACGACGCGAACCGAGGGTGAGCGTGGCCGAGTGGTCTCGGCGCGCGCTTCACACGCAGTAGGCCCGGGTTCGATTCCCGGCAAGCACCAAGAATTTTCTGTGGTGTTTTTATCTGCGAAAAAGTGGTTCGGAACCCACTATAATAGTAGGTCCAGAGGAAAGGACCAGCGCCTCGGTATGGGAAACCGAAAGACTGGGAAAAGGTGTCGCGGGTTCGATTCCCGAGACTGAAGGCCCGTAGGTGAAAGGAAAACGGACGGGGACATAGCTCCGGAGATAGGACGTACGAACTACGACTATATCCGTATGTCCGGGACTACTGACACCTGACGGGGCGCGACGAAGCTCCGGGCCCAAGAATCGAACCGGCGACCGCGGATAAGGAAGGAGGAGGAAGAAAGTGAAGGAGCTCGTAACCCTTAGGGGATCGGTGTAACACACAATACCCAATACCCATAACGACGCGAACCAGTGCGTGTGAACACAAAATTGGATTTAAAAAAATCTAAAACTAAGTTCGCTTACTTGTATTGATAACATTGAGGTATTTTAATGTTAAACCTTGCTCCCGATGCGATTTGGAACTATCACACAAGCTTCCTTGTTGTTCATGGACCTCCCGAAGTTGGGTGTATGGATCACCCTTTTATCTTGTACAACAGTAAAATTGACTTCGTTTCCATACAAACTTGACGTTCTGAAGAAACTTTAATTGAAAGCTCAAGGCTTACAGCCTTACCGTGACATTCGTAGGTACAGTCCATCATTATCCGAACTCTGTTTCCCAGATACAAAGTAGACGTGCGCGAAAAAACAAATCCTTCCACCGAAGTGGGATTGACTTCCGGAAATAGAATAATAATAATAATCATTTGATTAGATGCATTACTGCAACACGCATGCAGACCGTAGGCCCAGTGCGCACTCCCACACGTTTCCCTTCAGCCCTCGTAAACCAGCCCACTGTCCCTCATGATGGTCCGGCAATAGAAGATGCAGTCCCAAATTTTACAGTGGCCTATATTCACCCCTTTTACCCTACATATTATTCATTACCACGTCAGTGGTAAGTCAATAGATTACAGTCCGAAGATCCACCGACGATAAAGTTGTTGAAACCAGCCTGGTGTTGACTTAATCGAAAAGAAAATACATAGCCCGAAGATGTAACGGTAAATATCATTGTTCATAAATTGTAAAAAAAAAGCAAAAACTAATTCAAAAATGTTTCTCGTTTTACAAAAAAAAAAAAAAAAACGATAAACCACCGATGAACACGTGGCACGAAATTCCCTTGCTTTTGATCTCGGTAGCAATCACGTTCGATTTGGCGAAGGTGTCGGGTGTGCGTGTTGGTTGCGGTATACCGATCTCCGAGAAAAGGAGTTAGCAGACTCGCAGACCAGGCCGTGCTTCCGCAACCCTTTCGTGGCTTTTACACTCGATCCTCCCCAAGGCTATATCTACTGTCCTCCTTCGCTTCTTAGTTTCCTTCCCGACGTCCGACTTCGCTTCAGCGTTTTATCAGGTATCTATAACCCAGGGCCGCTTTCAGGGTTCAGCAAAGAGTTCCTATAGCTTCCCCAGCACTTTGCCCGCTCGAGGGTCGGGAAGCCGACGTCCCATCATTAGACGCGCGCTGTGCACTTCAGAGCTCGCGCGAAAACACAGAGTCGGCGGTGCAGGCTGTATGGCTCGCATGCATAGCCGTGGAACTGAAATAAACGCTGATTGGCAAAGCCATAAATCAATGTCTCTCGTAGGCCCTTCGGCCGGCACACCGGGTCCTGGAACCTCAGCAAGCCAACCCTCGCGGATTCACAGCGTTTACCCCTTTCAGTCGCTTCACCCTCGCACGCTCCTGCACGATCATCAGACGAGAATCGCTTTCGTGTTTGCGAGGGCCTGCGCTCCTCATTCCCGCGGAACCGACGTACAGGTGTTCGTGGTTAACGTCCGCGCCGAGCCAGACACGTGATTCCGTCCAACTGTACAGTGTTATAGACGTCCGACTCGTGTCGGGACTCGTTCCCCTTTCGTACTCGTACCGGCGAAACTCCTCACCACGACGTGGCACGCTTCCTCGTGTCAGACTTCGCGATTCTCGGCTTTTGCCGGCATACCTAGTACGTTAACCCTCCTACACTACCCAAAATACCGACGTCCCTCACGTTCCTCGTGTACAACGATCTCGTAGTTGAAGCGTCTTCGAATATCCTGGGCAATGAGAATTATGGGGTTGTAGTTGGATGGTCGGATTGTGACGAGAGAATTCATGGAAAATCGCGAGGATTAACCGCATGACAAGTTCCCTGACTTCTCGTCAGTCCAAAGTTTGGTAACTGAATAAACGTAGGTGCCGTTGTTGTCTGTTACAGTGCCACCTAACAAGCCAGAAATCGAGAACCAGCACGGCGAGACGGTAACAGGTGTTGCGGGTCCTTTCGCGGAGGACGGCGAAATGAGACTCACCTGTCTCGTATCCGGAGGTTCGTACATATTTCATAAGCGAATATCTGATAAAATAATAATTAATTTTCGTTCTGTCAAAAGTATTATATATTTAATTTATTCATCTTCGTGATTGATCATCCTCGTTATATGCGAAGGATTAAATTGAGGAATAGTGGATTTCTAATTAAACTCTATCTAGAAGCGACGAATAAATTATAAGAGCGAACTGAGTGGTTTGTATAAAGATTGGTCTATTTTGAGCTAAAAATCTATTGTACAGAAGGTAAGGCAATTTAAGGCCAATTGGTAGGCTTGTATTTGCACTCTCATTTATTATTTATTATGCAATTTGGTAGTATCGCAACCTAAATAGGTTTTAGTTCATTTTTTTCTTATAGTATTATTTCCTCAAGTGACGTTGTAGATGATGTTATTTTTTGCGGGCTTATGCATTTAAAGAAAATGCGATATTGAACCTTATTTCAGTTTCACGTTAAAGTCGGATAAACCATTGCGATTCTAAATTGCAATGAAATATATTGTATTCATCTATAAAATTGCATTTAAGATCTAAAGTTAGAGCATATTAATTTTTTCATTCGGTTGCCGACCAAGAAACAATTTTTTTTATCGTTCTCATTTTTAATATTTTAGGTAAAATACTATAAGGCGTTGAATTTTTATTGCCAGTTTCAGTATCAATTAATTAATATATTGTATATTATGTCGCAAACGCACGGCAAATTTTATTGCCATCCGTCTTGGTTGTTAAACGTGATGCTTCTGAAGTGTGAGGCTCTGGACGCTGTTTTGATTTTACATTGCTGGAGGTGGAAGTTGAAGTTGAGTTTTTGATCTATGTAGATTCCAATATATTTTGCTCGTTGTATCGGTGCTATTTCGATGTTATGCATGTTGATTTTTGGAGAGAGTAGGTTGATTCTATGGTTAAAAATGATTAATTGGGATTTCCGTGGATTTGGTTTTAGTCGCTAGTTGTTGAACCAGTTGCTTATATCATTTACAGAGTTTTGGAGTGTATTCATTGTTTCCGGTAACGTGTTTTTATGAGATATTAGCGTTGTATCATCGGCAAATTGGATCACAGACTTGTATGTCATGAAAAATAATAAAAAAGTTTTCGAACCATCGCGAAATTAGCCAACGTTTTCTATTTTTATCTGGTTCGGTGGTTCAAATAAAAGCGTGGTATGAATACTTCGGATTGCACGTGATTGCCATTCATTCGTGGGAACTGAAATCCCCATCACGTCGGATAATCAAGGTTTTATTGCATGCATTGTTACGACGAAGCTGTATGGCAACCCCTTCGATAACACTGTAAAAAAGTACAAAAAATACAGTATTTGAAGTTTTTTGTTATGCATACATCATCGATTAAATGTAATATATAATTATGGATAAAAGTGAATGCACGGTATATTTGATCATCCTGTTTGGATGTGTTTAATACACCTCATTTATGCTTATTAAATGCAGTTATCGGTTTATGCATTTTTATAAACTTCACAATTTTGTACAGTAATTGTACAAAAGTTTTTACTGTTACGAATATTACAAATTGCAATGATCTCCCCGATTTCCAATTACGACATCTTTAAATGATCTAAGCACTAAATCTTTCAACAATTTTTAAGTAACCGATCAATGCTCTCTTCTCACGAGGATTTCGTCAACTCAATAATCTGTCTTCATCAATTTTTCATCGGTCCATTAATTTTTTATCCTATCGAGCTATTTAAGTTATCGCGGGTGGGGGTCAAAATTTTGAACGATCGAAATGTAGAAATCGCCGGCATTTCCAAATTTCATCATTGCGATATCTGTCGCTGTTTTGAATGTTCAACTTTGTGGTTTACCGATAGTTTGAACGTTAGACTTCTTAGGCTTTCGCTGGAATGAATTCGAAATTATGAACACTCTTAATATTCGCAATTTTAGATTACCAGGACTCAAACTTTTTAGTGTTCAAATGTTCGTTTATTTTGCGGTCCATCCCTTGCAATATTGCCTATTCATATATTTGTTCTCCGCATAAGTTAATTTCGATGTATTTATGTTCTCAATTTGTAACTACTACTTAACGACTGGCGGTTTCAATTTCGAAATATTGTCTGTTTTACATTTCGACCCCCACCCGTTATCGCCACAACATCAGTGTCCATAATTTCTGACGTATTCGCAAACAGTATTTAAAATTTTTCATCGACAAATTTTGTCCGAGCTGGCGCACGTTAAAGTTTTTCACCCTCTCGCGGATATAATGCGACGGAACTTTAGCATTTCACGGCGTAATGTATATCACAAAGCAACAATTCTACGCGGACATCCCCGGGACGCCAATGAAATTATGTACATACACACAAGTGCCCCGTAGGTGTGAGGTACGTTGTTATCATACCAGTACAAGGGGCCTCCATCGAGAGTTTCCCTATGCGAGTAATTATTCTCTCTGTCAAGAGCGAAATAGACGCGGTTCGCTGTAGAGAGTTTCTCGAACGAATACTATACTAGTTGCGAACAGCATTCTCAAGCCGCACGCGCCCGTTTCCTCCACCCATCCCGTTTACTTCATTACACTTTAATTGTCGGCTGCGTTACCCGAGCGAACCGCGAGTAATAACGATAATAAATTCATGTTTATTGCCTCGCATGCCGACGACAAAATTCATGTGTATCGTGGGCTCGGCAATGTGCCACTGGAAGGGCGAGCAGACGCTGCTCTCGTTTTCCGCCCTAAACGAAAATGAGGTGGGGGTGGTACGTTATACCTATGTGTCGTGGCTAGGGGTGGTCGTGGGGTTCGGGTGAAAAATAACGAGGTCACCGCGGATACCCCTACCCCTTACCCTACCCCCACCCGCCCCCACCAGCCGTTCGTGGGTCTCGACCGCGTGGTCGACACAGGATATCCAGTTCCCCCGGGAATTACCGGCACGCAAGTACCATTATGAATTATGAATTAACGCGTTCGCTGGGGGTCGCCGGGGCCGAGCCGGTTACCGCCGACCTCGAGAAGAATAAGACAAGGCTCTCCGTAGCAGCTCACATACATTTAGGGGGACGAGGGAAACCCGGGTCAACCAAGTGAGAGTCCATGTAATTCTGTCAAACTTGTGTTTGTTTTTGCTTCGATAGACCGCTTGCATAAACTTGATACCGATGGCTTAAAGGTAGAAGAGCTTATTAGCGGTTTGTGTGATTGGTCCTTCTGGCATTACCGGCGATAGGTTGACCGAAAAATCTTCGAATGCTTCGCCGGTTTTTGGTATCCGTTAATGTAGTGATTTAACGGCCTGGAACCCGTTCTTGCACCTATTATAAAATCGACACATTTTATTGATCGGGTTGAACGATAAGTATGAAGAAGAAGAAATGGCCTCGGTGCAACGAAAACTGTGAATAGGAAGCATCTTTTTTTTTAGATGTGGATCCGGTTGCACGGCATAAACGGGAGGTTGGGCATAGATTCTGATTATGTTGGGCATAGATTCTTTAATTATTAAGAAAGAAAGAAGCAGTAGAAAATTCGCGATCGCCAAAGAAAAAATCGAAATAGATGTCATTGAAAACCAAATACACACAATAAGGCTCAACGGGAATGTGATAGTAAATACCGTTATGAAATATTAGCGAGAATTTTGGAAATGAGTTCTAACGTATCATCTGTATAAATACTTTATGTACATTTTTTCTAGAGCAGATACAAAATTGAGATAAGATTTAATTATTTAGTGTCGCTGTTCATGCGAAGGACGTTTCATAGCGATATAATTTCTGGGTTTGTAGTAATAAGATTGCCCACTATACCGCATTATCCCCACCACACTTGTATGCCTTATAAAGTACTGGAGATTCGGAATGAAACAACAGCGGTCTTGGCTTGAAGAAAGGTGGACGGTGTTCCTGAGCGAATTTACGCATGTAAAACTATAATTATTACATCCCTAATCGACGTTCGTCCTTAACGACAATGCTCAAGCATAAAAGACTGGAAATACTATTGATTTTTACTTTCTCATCACGTACGGAGCTTGTAAAGGCGAAAAGTATTGGAATTAAAAAATAAGTCTGTAATAAGAAAATTACTTCAATACAGGTCCTAGAATCCAAAGAACGATTAACGGCTTTCTGTCAGTCCGTTGGGCCATCAAAAAAATATAGTACTCTTACGAAATATTGTATATAAGTCATACATTATTTTAATTTAATTTATTTGGTTGACGGATTTCTTCATCTACGACCTGTTCACATTAAATCCTACTTTGAGAGTTCCGACTAATAAATTATATAATTATAATACGTATAATATGACCCCTGCTAGTCTCTATACCTAAGCAGTTAAAATTGAAATTAACAATTAGTATATGCGCCAGTTTCGTTACATCTTATGACATAACATTTTGCGCCATATTTGTTTGTCTATTTTATGAGATATATGTGACAGATATATCCGGAAAAATATGTTTAAAAAATGTTTTTGCATATGTGAAAAATATGTAACTTATATTTATAGTATTAGAACGATGAATATATTTTCTCGCGAACCATTCGACATTTGATCAATATTTTTAAAAATATTTTTGCATTTACTCCTTTCCTTTTTTGTCAAACTATTGAAGTTGCCCATCGCTGTCGTCCACTAAAATTTAGCATTGTCTTAATTTATTTGAATTTGTCGTAAAGGTGAAATAGGTCTCAATATCGCGATCTTCCAAGCAAAATACATGAATTTTAAATAATACTATTGGCAAAGTAGGATAAAAGTGGTGAATATGGCCCAATCCATATATCATTGCATGCTAATTAATAATAAAAGTCGGGAGACGTCTCCGGCCGTGTCACATAGGGACTTGGTACGTGCACTTTAAAAGCCTTTGAAACGGCCGGAGACGTCTCCCGACTTTTATTATTATTATTATTATTATTATTTTTTTCTTTACGGAATCCCTAAGGGTTCCGTAAAGAAAAACGGAATTTGCGGAATCCAGGTTACGGATTCCACCAGCCCAGCTGGTGGTTATGTGGGACTCCCGTAGCCTACCCACTAAACCGCCCTCTCCTTTCGATCCTCCCTCAACCAGGAACTATGTTAATATTACTTCTGGTTGGGGGAGCTGTCTGTGTACGTCTGTTCGTTCCGTTTATTCGTTTCGTCTCACGTCAGTTTGTCTGCTCTGTCATTCGAGGCAGCCGTCTGCGTTTTTTCGTCTGAGTATCGTCTCTGTGTAGGTGACAACAAGTTGCCACCATTCTGTTGTATGGAGCATCACCTCGACAATATTGTCTGGGGTGATGGGAACAACGGTCGTCTCCAGTCTCCGTCTGAGTGTTGTCCAGCGGTCACATTCGAAGAACGTGTGTTCCGCGTCGTCTTGTTCGTGTCCGCAGTATTTGCAGTCCGGCGTCTGTACTCTGTTCATCCTGTAGAGGTACCGTCTAAAGTAACCGTGTCCTGTCAGGAGCTGGGTGACGTAAAAGTTTACATCCCCGAACTCCCTTTCAAGCCACGGTCTCAGGTCCTGTATCAGTCGTCTCGTCCAGTTGCCTGTAGTTCCTTCTGTCCAGCGTTGCTGCCATGTCTGTATCGTCGTGTTTCTTTCGGTGGTTGCCGCATCCTGTCGTCTCGTGTCCGCGCTCCTCCCGTGTATCCTCTTGCGCTCGAACGCCAGAAGGTCCACGGGAATCACGCCCGCCACCACCAGGACAGCTTGTGCAGAGACAGTCCGGTAGGAGCAGGCGATCCTCAGCGCGCCCTGTCTCTGTACTGTCGTCATTGCGTGGCAGTACTTCTTGGTCTTCAGAGCGTCTGCCCAGATCTCCGCGCCATATAAGAGGATCGAGTGGGCCGTCGACATTAACAGTCGTCGTTTCCCCGGTCTCGGTCCAGTTGTGTTTGCCATCAGGCGGCTTAAGGATGCTATCCTCTCGGCCACCTTCCGGGCTGTCCTTTGTATATGAGGCCAGAAGGTCATCTTTGTATCTAGGGTCACCCCCAGGTACTTGACTTCCCCTCCGGTCTCGATCTCGTCTGTCCCAACCCACATGGGTAGTGTTGTCTGTATCCGTTTCCTTGTAAGGAAGATCAGTTCCGTCTTTTCTGTCGCTAGTTGTAGTCCGTGGTCGGTCATCCAACGTCAGACTCGTCTTATGGTCTGGTTCAGTTTAAACTGCGCCAGCTCTGGGGTCCGCTCCACGATCACCGCCGCCACGTCATCGGCGTAAGCGACGAGGAATACGCCGAGCGGAAGCTCCAGTCTGAGTAGACTGTCGTAGACTCCGTTCCAAAAGTCCGGTCCGAGTATGGATCCCTGCGCGACCCCCGCAGTGATTTGTCTCGTCACCTGTCCTTCTGTGGTCTCGTAAGTGATTCCTCTGTTTTTCAGGTAATCCTCTACAACTCGGGCCAAGTACAGTGGAATCCCGAAGTCGCCTCTTAGCGCCTCCAAAATATCCACCCACCTGGCCGAGTTGAAAGCATTCCTGATATCCAGGGTTGCCATCAGCACGATTGGCCGCGCTGCGTGACAATGTCTGTCCGTATCTCTGAAGGTGTCGACCACTTTTTGGATTGCTCCAATAGTTGATCGTCCCCTTCTAAAGCCGTACTGCTGGTCCGAAAGACCGCCCCCGGCCTGTATTATTATTATTATTATTATTATTATTATTATTATTATTATTATTATTATTATTATTATTATTATTATAGCAGCAAATATCGATGGACAAGATAATAGAGGGAGCTTCCGTGAAAATTAATATTTTATCGTTAATTATTTCAATCTTTTTGTAAGATTTTTTTATCACTTTATTTTTTCTATTTTTTATACGATTTTTTTTAAGTCGGTTTTATTTTTTTATGTACTTTTTTCAGTCATTCAGTCATATTCCGCAGTCGGGAGTTTTTTAAAAATGTTAATTTTTTTTTATTTCATGCTTTTTGGAGTTCACTGCATATCTTTTTTGAGCACGCACTTTATTGTAAGATTTTTTTCAAGTCGTTTTTTTATCAAGCCTGTAGGTGAGTTTGTCTAATATGAACATGGTTCATTTTTTTTTATTTCGAGAGATTACACGGTAGCTTAAATTTAGAAAAAAAAACTGTTGCGATAAACACAGAAATGGATAGATAGAAAATTTAATTTAAAAAAAGCAAAAAGATTCTGTAATACAGTTTATCGAAGCCAATCTTCTTCCATTTGTTATATGCCGTAGCTTTCGATTGCCCTGTTGAGCCAAAGTTACTGTGCAGCGCCTCATTCCCTTCGTAACATGATTTTTCATGGTCGGTGTATAAGAAGAAAAAAAAGCAAAAAGATTCTGTAATACAGTTCATCGAAGCCAATCTTTTTCCAATTTGTTACATGTCGTATCTTTCGATTGCCCTGTTGAACCAAAGTTACTGCGCAGCGCCTCATTCCCTTCGTACCATGATTTTTCATGGTCGGTGTATAAAAAGTTTGCTGAATTCTGTAACTTCTGCATTAGAGCAGTAATGGAAGTTTGTATAACTCGACCATAAAGAATTTTTGTTGCAAACAGAATAAAGCCTTGCGCAATTACTTCGGTGTCAGCCATGCAATGT
This sequence comes from Ichneumon xanthorius, assembly GCA_917499995.1. Classification (NCBI taxonomy): domain Eukaryota; kingdom Metazoa; phylum Arthropoda; class Insecta; order Hymenoptera; family Ichneumonidae; genus Ichneumon; species Ichneumon xanthorius. Next base: position 14,116,019 of record OU824210.1, read on the forward strand.
ATCAGCCACGATAAAAAAACAAATTTTTGTTTTTTGGAACAATTTTGTCTTCGATGAACTTTGTTATAGAATTATTGTTTTATCGATCAAATTCTTTATTTTTTTTTGTCGTTTTCAAGCTCTTTCTGTCAAGTATTTCAGAGTTTTAGAGAATTTTTCAACCTCTTTTTTACGCACTTAACCTTACTTATTATTTTACACCGAATATAGTTAATTCACACACTGATCACGCACGAAACACCATAATTATAAAAACACCGTAATTATAAAATTAAAATTAATTTTAAAAAAATAATAATGAAAAAAAATCACAGTATGTATATAGTGTTCGCCGCTGATTCATAGCGAAACGCATAAGGTTCGGGAGATCGTGCATTGAGCCACTGTGAAATTAGCTGCGATACACGGTGAAAAGGCAAAAGATGGCGGCATATCTCGCTGAAATTTCGATATGGACGAACACTATTTTTTCCGAAAAGTCTTTATCTCTGTAAAATCGCATCGCATCGTAACAAAACGTGAAAAAAGACACAGACCACGATTCAAAGAAACTACTTGCCGAATTTTGTCAAGAGATTTTTTGTCGATTCGGAGAACACTGGATACCAAGGAAACGCGCACAGTCCCGCGATCGCCGTGAAACGCATAACTCCCGTCTTTTTGCCCTAGCGGGCAGTCGGGAGTTAAAAATAGTCATTTGGGAAGCTGATTATTTTGTTTGCAATTTTAACACCCGTGACCTCATGACATCAACTGCACACGCCAATAACAGATGCAATGTATCTGTTATTGGCTTTGTTATTGGAAATTGGAATTGGTTATTGGAAACATAAAAAAACCATCAAAACATTTCTCTTCGTCTCCGATCTACGTTCTTTAACATTGTCTTAGGTGATGCCATTTATCATATGCACATTTAAATATTTTTGCAGGCGAACCTCAGCCAACGGTGAGATGGTGGCGGGGTCAAACACTCCTGGATTCGAAGGATGAGCCGGGACCGTCCGCAGGACTCAGGAGAAACACCTTGTACGTCAACAGCTTAACAAGGTCCGATCTACATGCCGTGTTCACATGCCAAGCATCGAACAACAATATTAGCCAGCCCGTTTCCGCCTCGGTCGCCATCGAGATGCACCGTGAGTTACACACTCAGCTATACTTGTCTGATGATAGTTATTCTTAACGATATTCCATTTAACGGCAATTCCTCTTCCCCTTTCACCCAATCCACATTCACATAGAGTGAATGAGTGTGGCATTTTATTTTAATAATATGCAACAATGAAAAAGATATTTACGCTAACTGTAGTATAATTAGTAAGTATAATTAGAAAACATTCGTCATTCCTTCTCACAGCAAGGGGGCTTTTTAGTGCCTCCATGGAGTACGAAACTACACGACCAGATAAGTTGGAAACTTGGTAACCAAGCCAATTGATCAGAACAGCGAAGTTGGATCAACCCAAGTATATGCCCGTTCTTCCCTTCCGTACAAAACTTTCTCCGCCTTGATTCTATCGGACACCTTACACTAATTTAAGTGGTCGTGATTTTTCAATTTACCTGCTTAATTAGAACTATACTGGATTCAAAATACGCGGTCGTGTAGTGTTCGGCCAGTTTTGTTTTCAATTCATTTGCTGACCCTCCAAACTCGATGGCCAAAGGCCGTCATCAACGAGAATTAATGGTAATTTCTTTCCAATTATACCTCATACCTAATTAAATTATCGTATTGTACACATTCTATTATTGCAACGCTACAAGTGTCCTTTCCATTCACTTTGCCAGCCACGATCGATACGTTCACTGTGTTTTGTTTTAATATGCGCAGCTAGTGAGTACGCTTGAAAAAGCTTTTATTAATATCATTGTTGCTATTAACGGGCCTTTAATGCCTTTTTAAAGCCTTTTGTTGCCTGGCTGTAATCACGATGTCCATCCAGCACAGTATTTCCGCTGGTGATATTTCCTTGAAAGACTACCAGCAACAAAATTTTGTAAAAAAAAAAAAAAATTGTATGAAATTTATTGTACTTTTACTGGAAGTTTTTATGCACAAATTGGTATATTAAATTTCGCGTACAATTATGATGATAAATGAACGTACCGTATACGAAAAAATTTAGAAATACTGTACTTTTAATAATAGACTTTAATTTCACTCTGAAAGTCCATTAATTTTTTATGACGTTTATACATTAAATGTAATGCATTATTTTTTGCACAAAAACTCTCATGCCGTACATTAAAATACAAAAAAATTTACCAGTGTACTCCTGTGCATTGCGGTTGTGGTCGACTTAAAATTGAGAGAGGAACACTCGCAGTCGCATAAGACGTAGAGAAACCGCAGAAAACCTACACCAAGTCTAGTCGGTTATGCCGATTCTCTGAGCTCCAACGTTTGCGTGAACAACGTGACACAACTTACCACATTATAGTCTTTTTTATTCAACTTTACACATTATACTGTATACCCTAGCGCGCTGCTGCTCACGAAAGACGTTTCACATTCAGTGGAAATGGAACCAGAGCCACCCGGTCCTCAGCGGTACTGGACTGGCACGCCAGCCAGTACTACACCCAGAAAAATAATTTATCTGACGGGCACCCGCAAATAAATATTTTAATTGATTAAAATAACATTTATATAAGTAAAAAATAAATACAAAATAATAAATATATTAATAAAAAATAAGTACAAAATATAAATATATAAATACAATAGTACATTACTCCACGAGGGCGAAATAGTATATTTCGATACTAGAGGCCAAAACGAGCAGTGCGCAAGAAGCGAGATGGCCTCGTGTATCGAACCATATTTTTCTTTACGAAGGCAATGCAAAATCCAAGTTGTGCACCATTCACAGGCATGCCCAATGGCGCATGCCTGTGGCGCCTCGGTCGCCTCGATGTTACCATAGCAACGGCTTGGTAACAGTGCGCAAAGTACTTTGCGCACTGGTGAAGGCATTTTGCGCACCGGTGAAAGTATTTTGCGCATCGCATTTGCGTATCGTGCGGGAATCAGCCATTTTGCATGCCTGTGAATGGTGCGCAAACGAGGATTTTGCATGCATGAGTAACGAAAATACGTTTTTCTAACGACTGTGAGTTTGCAGCACGAGCCGAAGGCGAGGGCTCTAATCACACGAGTTAGAAAAAGTGTTTCGCATGAGGGATGTAGGAAATTTTTCATCACAAGGTGCGAAAATGGCGGTTTTACGCACGCAAAGCGGGCGGAAAAGTGGCCATTTCCGCACCGAGTGATGAAAAAATATTTTTTTCCGACTACGCTGAAATAACCACATTTCTTGCGTGCAATGCGGGCGGAAAATAGCCTATTATTGACCGATGACAATTATTAACATGTGCGCATGCGCGGTACAATTTCATTACTCCCTAGGGAGTAATAGGGCTCATTACTCCTGCTGGAAACTCTATTAATGGTCATTGGCGAAGATGACGATTTTGCGACGCAAGAAATGTGGTTATTTTAACGAAATCGAAAAAAAATATCGTATGTCACAAGGGAGGAAGTGCATTTTCACCTCGTGTGAATTTCTGCCCTCGCTTCGCTCGGGCATCAAACTTCACACTCGGTGAAAAACCGCACTTTCCTCCCTTGTGGCATAATATGCTATTATTTAAACCAAGTAAATATTTATTTGAGGGGCGCCAGACAAATAAATTATTTTTCTCGGTGTGGACCAGCGGGCCCGGTTTACCGAGAACGATGTCTTTGATGCCTCTATGATCCGTGACTCCGTCATTCTGCATCCCATATGCCCTTGTCCTATGTACTTAAACAAAACTTCTGTCACTGACGAGTAATTGAATAACTAGTCGAAGTCTGGGCGAACATGTTTGTGAGGGAAAACGTGAAAGAACGTGCCGTCGAGAGCACTGCAGTGAGACTCGAGCAGAGTCGCGGAGGAATGCGATGCAAATCCGCTTTTCAACGAAAGCTCTCGGTGCATGTAGTAATATAAAAGCAAAGGCAGAGACAGTCATTGTACCGTGTAAAGGAGGAATTTCACCACGCAACTCCTACCGTTCGTCATTTACTCCTCACTCGGTTATAAAGCTCGATCTCCCAGTCTCTCCCTACTCACCGGAAGTACTTTGCTTCGAGTACAGCAAAAGGCCAACCTCTAGTGATTCTCGAGAATCTTTGTTGACGGAAGGCGGCGATGGAATGCTTGTACAGTTTCCCGCTGTCAAACTAAAAATCAACTTTTGTTGCTTCATTGTCTGATGCGGATTGCGCATTTACTTCGGAAGAGCTCACATATCCTCTGTTCGAGCCGAAGTGGAACCGCCAGCCATAGCAATTACGGATTAGGGAACAGGCACTCGGATCTCACTCAGAGTGGATGGAACATTTTTGTTCTCTTCCCTACAAAACAGAAAGAGTATCCAGCAATTACGGATTAGGGAACGGGGACTCGGATCTCGCTCAGAGTGGATGGAACATTTTTGTTCTCTTCCCTACAAAACAGAAAAAGTATCCAGCAATTACGGATTAGGGAACGGGGACTTGGATCTCACTCAGAGTGGATGGAACAATTTTGTTCTCTTCCCAACAAAATGGAAAAAGTGTGCGGTGTCCATTCGTCAACGGCCATTATGCAAAATCTTTTTTTTATTTGCATTTTCTCCCCCCGTGCAGGCGCATTTGCGCCTATGTACAGGATCGGCGCGGGTCAGTAGCAAGTCCCCCTTGCGGCCGCATCCGACTTTCCCCCTCTGTATCGCATTTGCCATGACACTTCTGCCATGGGCATAGGGAAACTGCAGAAAACCTATGCCCATACAGCCAGTCTCAGGATTGATTTTTAGCGAAATGATGGTATATTCGCCGTACAAAGAAAATTAGACACAAAAAGAAAAATAAAGACAGAAATTGTGGCTCTGATCGCTAAAATATTTTATTTTTAAATTGCCCCTTTTAGGTAATCGTTCAGGGTTATTGCGCTAGAAAATTGACTCCAATTGATAACTTTATATAACAGAAAAATGCGCACAATGATTTTATAATCTATCTTACGCGAAC